>CAUYTI010120293.1:0-12047 GCA_963575145.1 Galago senegalensis
GCCGTGGCATTACAGCTCACAGCAACCTCCAACTCCTGGGCTCAAGCGAGTCTCTTGCCTCCGCCTCCCAAGTAGCTGGGACCACAGGCGCCTGCCACAACGCCCGGCTATTTTTTGGTTGCAGCCATTATTGTTGTTTGGTGGGTCCGGGCTGGGGATTCGAACCCGCCACCTTAGGTGTACATGGCTGGCGCCTTAGCCGGTTGAGCTATAGGCGTTGAGCCTAAAATCTTTAATAAACATACTGAAAAAAGAGAGGAGGGAAAGACAATAAATATGACCAAAGTACATATGATAAACCCTATATATACCCTTGCTGCAGCCATAGGGATTTATTTTAATTGTTTATTTATTTCTTTATAATGTGCCTTGTTCCAAATCTTAATGGTAATTTAAAAGGACACACAGGCTCGGCCCCCATAGTACAGTGTTTACAGCACTGGCCACATACACCAAGGGTGGCAGGTTCAAATCCAGCCTGGGACAGCTAAACAACAATGACAACTGCAATGACAAAAAAATAGCCAGGTGTTGTGGCAGGCACCTATAGTCCCAGCTACTCAGGAGGCTGAGGCAAGAGAATTGCTTAAGCCCAAGAGTTTGAGGTTGCTATGAGCTATGAAGCCACGGCACTCTACCGAGGGCAACACAGTGAGACTCTGTCTCAAAAAAAAAAAAAAAATGTGGAATCTAATGAATAAATAAAAATGCAGAATCCAGGGCCCCACTTCATATCTCCAGACCCAGATTGTGGGTTGCGGACCAGGCAGAGGTGTGCTAAACAAGTGCTCCAGGTGATGCTTGTGTGTGTTCTAGTTTGGAAAGTGCTGGCTTTGATCAGTCATTCTGCAGACTCTGACTGAACCATGCCACATGCTTCTTGCTGCACTGCTGAGCAGGAGGCCTGTGGAATTTGAGAGAGAGCCCATGATGTAAGCAAGGGCAGATCAGGTGCTGAGTGGTAAAAAGTAGGGTTCTGAGGAGGCAGTGCTCTGGGACAGCATTCAGTCAATGAGATCCCAGAGAGATGGGTTGAGAACCTTCTCTGTGCTAGACATTGTTTCCAGTGAACAAAGCAGACAGATGCCCCTCCCCTTGTGGAGCTCATGTTCTATAATAATAGAGGTGGCAAAGCAAACAAGAAAAACAACTGGTTGAACAATTACATAATTTTGGGTGGCAAGAGAGCTATGAAGAAAAATAAAATAGGGTAAGTGATATTGAGAGTGATAGAGAGAGGCAGGTTGGGGACCAAGGGAAGTTTAGGGACGGCTTCTGTAGAAGGTGGCATTTGAGCTGGTGCATAAAGAGGGACCAGCCATGTGATAGGCCCTGAGGAAGAAATGGGCTTGTATGTTGGAGGGACAGAGGTATCCTGTGTGGCTTGTATTGAATAAATGATATTGAGAGTGGCTGAGGTTGTCTGAATGGTGGAAACCAGATCATGTGGGGCTTTGTAAAGATACAATAAAGACTTTGCCTTATATTCCAAGTGTATCATTTCCCCACTGCTACATAACAAACCACTCCACAATGTTGTGGCTTGAAACAGTGGCCGATGATTTGCTTATGACTTTGTGGGTGGGATTTAACTGGGACTGCTAGTTAGTTCCATATGCTGCCAGCTGGCTTGTAGTGTTCGCAGCCAGCTGACCATGATAGGCTCGCTCACGTGTCTGACAGTTGAATGGGGCTATTGACTAGGCTGCCTTGGTTCTCTTCCATGTGAATTCTCCAGCAGGCTAGCCTAGGCTTCTTCACATGGAGGCTGGATTCCAACATGGCAAAAGAGGAAGCTGTAGCACTTCCACTGTATTCTGCTGGACAAGAGATGTCACAGGACCCTCCAGATTCAAGGGAATAGATAAATAGGCTTTGCCTCTAGATGGGGAGAAAGTGTTGACATCATGTTGTGAAGAGATGAAAGGGATGGGAGGGCTGTTTACAGCTATCACTGCAAATAATCTGCCACACCAAGTTAGATGGGATGTCCTTGCAGGGTTTTAAGTAGAAGACTGACTTTCCAGAAGATCATTGTGGCTGTTTTGAGAAGATTAGAATGCTAGGGGCAAGTGTATGTAACAGGGAGACCAGATAGTAATGACTGTAATAGTCTAGGTAGGATGTTAAACAAGCTTAAATAGAGGCTATGGAGGTGAGAGATGGTCAAATTTAGGATGTATTTTGGAGTTAATGTAGATAGCATTTATCTAGAATGAGTGTTACGGGGTTGGGCATTGTAGGGAGAAATTAGAAATTGAGGCTAGTGTTTTGTTTTGTTTTGTTTTGTTTTAGAGAAAGGGTCTTGCTCTGTAGTCCAGGTTGAAGTGCAGTGGTGTCATCATAGCTTTGGGAGGCCAAGGCAGGAGGATTGCTTGAGGTCAGGAGTTTGAGACTGGCCTGAGCAACATAGTAACACATCATTTCTACAAAAAATTAGCCAGGTATGGTGGCATGTACCTATAGTCCTAGGTACTTGTAAGACTGAGGCAGTAGGATCCCTTGAGCCCAGGAGTTCACAGCTGCAGTGAGCTATGATTGTGCCTCTGCACTCTACCATGGGTAACAGAGGGAGATCCTGTCTCTTTAAAAAAAAAAAAAAGAAAAAGGCTTGGTGCCTGTAGCACGGTGGTTATGGCGCCAGCTACATACACCAAAGTTGGCAGATTTGAACCCGGCCTGGGCCAGCTAAACAACAATGACAACTGCAACAAAAAGTAGCCAGGCATTATGGCGGGCACCTGTAGTCCCAGCTACTTGTGGGAGGCTGAGGCAAGAAAATCGCTTAAGCCCTAAAGTTTGAGGTTGCTGTGAGCTGTGGCTCACTACAACTCTCACTACTGAGAGTGACAGCTTGAGACGGTCTTAAAAAAATAAATAAATTCATCTAAAAAAAAAAAGTACCACATAGCTCCTTGGGGTTTATTGTCACAAATAACTAAGATAATGTTCAGAAGACTCAGGCACTGGACCTTCTCTAAGGAGTAACTGCTACAGTTGTTCCTAAGTAGCCTGGGGCTTCTGAACTTAGGGTCCAGTAGGATATTAGAATTTGTTGGGGATGGGGATGTTTGGGGACCTGTTCACTGTCTTCTTTCTGTTTCTCTAGCTGTGCCCACATGGCTGAAGAAGCCCCAAGACAGCCAGCTGGAGGAGGGCAAACCAGGCTACTTGCATTGTCTGACCCAGGCCACACCAGAGCCCACTGTCATCTGGTTCAGAAACCAGATGCTCATTTCAGAAGTGAGAAAGAGGACTGTAGCTGGTGGATGGGTGTGGGATTTCCCCCTTGTGTCTCTTCTTTGCTGGTCTCCATAGCTCTCTTTCCCCTGAGGCTAGATGTGGGTTTAGGCTCTGAGATAGCTCTGTATATCTTCTATGCTATAGGACTCAAGGTTTGAGGTCTCTAAGAATGGGACCTTGCGCATCAATAGTGTGGAAGTGTATGATGGGACGTGGTACCGCTGTGTGAGCAGCACCCCAGCTGGCAGTATCGAGGCCCAAGCCCGTGTCCAAGTGCTAGGTGAGCCAGCATGTCTGGGGAGAGGTCCTTACCTGGCCAGGCTGGAGACAAAAGTGGGGGGACAGCAGGCCTGGCCCTGGCCTATCCAGCTTTCTCAATTCCTCCTCTTTTCACTCACCTGCCCACCCTCTACTAAAATAGAAAAGCTTAAGTTCACGCCTCCGCCTCAGCCACAGCAGTGCATGGAGTTTGACAAGGAGGCCACAGTGCCCTGCTCAGCCACAGGCCGAGAGAAGCCCACCATTAAGTGGGTACGGGCAGGTAGGTACTATTTGGGCATGGGGTAGAGGCAGGCAAGATGCATGTGTGTCTGAGGGCTAGCTGAATGTGGGGTAGGCAAGAAATGCAGGGCTGGGCCGGGTGCAGTGACTCATTCCTGAAATCAACAGCACTCTAGGAGACTAAGGTGGATTGATTGCTTGAGCTCAGGAGTTCGAGACCATCCTGAGTACAAAAGAGACCTCATCTCTACTAAAAATAGAAAAACTAGGCAGGTATTATGGTACACTTCTGTAGTCTCAGCTACTCAGGAGGCTGAGGCAAGAGGATTGCTTGAGCCCAAGAGTTTGAGATTACTGTGAGCTATGATGATGCCGTGGCATTCTACTTAGGGGGACAGAGTAAGACTCTATCTCAAAAAAAAAAAAAAAAAGAAAGAAAGAAAGAAAGAAAAAGAAATGTAGAGCTGATCTATAGTCTAGTTAGGAAAAAGGGAAAAATCCAGACACAAAAGGGGTCAGATTACAGCACTGGACAACATGTAAGGTGACTCAAGGCAACAGTTGATTGGTTTGGTCCAGACAGTGGTATGAAATCCTCCCTTCCCATTTTCCAAAATAGTTTGTCCATTTCAACATAAAAGTAACTTGAGCTCCTTTAAAAAAATTTGGGAGAAAAAATGCATAATCCTGCATTTATCATCTTTGAGCATGTGTTCTCTCTTTTATGCCATATCTTTTTGTTTTTACATAGAAATCATATCTATAGTTTCAGTTATTAAACTTACATGATTGAGACATGCTTATTATAGAAATAGAAAATGTAGCTAACTATATGTATTTTTGTTTCCTTTTAAACTTAACAGTAGCAAGCATTTCCCCATGTTTTTATATGCTTTGTGTAGATACTGGTTTTGATGATTATAATAATATTCCAATGATTGGATTCACTGTAATTTACTTAAACATTCCTTAAATATTGGAGATCTGGGTTGATAACACCCCCTCCACTTTTTTTTAATGCTGTTAATAAACATCTTTAAGCCAAAGTGTTTTTTTCTGGATTTAGGTTTAATTCCTTTGGGAAAGATTCCCAGAAATGGAATAATTATGTATAAAAGGGTATGAACATTTTTACAACCATTAATGCAAGTTTCCAAATCAATTTTTAAAAGTTTGGATCAATTTTTACATTCCCTTCAACAGCAAGAGTGAGAAAGACTGTACTTTCTGAGAGGGAAGGAGGCTCCCTCTGCTCAGGTCTGGGGGTCTGCTTGGGGAAAGTGGGCTCAAAATGGATCTGAAGCCTGGGACAGTGGCAAAGAGCAAGAACAGGTTTTAGCAAGGAATGATGGGTAGTAAGATGAGAAAGAGACCAATTCTGGGCTCAGTCTGAGTCCAGTTTGACATAAGTGAAATGTTAAAGAGGGCAGTAGAAGGAAGTAAGACTGAAAATTGGAAAAGGAGTAAATATTGGAGGGCTTTCAACACCTCGTTTAGGGTTCGGACTTTGCCTGTGAGTGGTATGAGTGATAGCATGTTTTTTGAGTAGAGGTGAGGGACTGAGGGCATTGCCAACCAGCCATGAAACTCTGGTCCATCCCATTGTTTCCCTTTGTTGCCCTGCAGATGGGAGCAGTCTCCCAGAATGGGTGACAGACAACGCTGGGACTCTGCACTTTGCCCGGGTGACTCGAGATGATGCTGGCAACTACACTTGCATTGCCTCGAATGGGCCGCAGGGCCAGATCCGTGCCCATGTCCAGCTCACTGTAGCAGGTGCGACTCTGGCAGGGCCTGGGGCTGGGGCTGGGGCTGGCAGGCCCTTCGAGGCAGCAGTCTGCACCCTGTTAGCCCCTTTGTTCACCACTCCTCATCCCTTACTGGTCTTTTCCCATCCAGTTTTCATCACCTTCAAGGTGGAGCCAGAGCGCACGACTGTGTACCAGGGCCACACAGCCCTGTTGCGGTGTGAGGCCCAAGGGGACCCCAAACCACTCATTCAGTGGAAGGGCAAAGACCGTATCCTGGACCCCACCAAGCTGGGACCCAGGTAGGACCCCCTCTATCTCCTGCAGCCCTGTCTCTCTCAGAGTTGGCCAGGTGGGCAACACCTGGCCAGTGCTGTGGCTTCTCTCCCACCAGGATGCACATCTTCCAGAACGGCTCCCTAGTGATCCATGATGTGGCCCCTGAGGACTCAGGCCGCTACACTTGCATTGCAGGCAACAGCTGCAACATCAAGCACACAGAGGCCCCCCTCTATGTCGTGGGTATGGGCTAGGGAGGGGTGTTCTGCATGAGAAGGGTAGAGCCAGACTTCTTTCTTACCTTGTACTCATCAGCCCTGTACAAAAAAGGCGCTTAAACCATTTTCGTGGTAGGGAGGGAATTCTACTGTGTCTTAGATTCCTTCCTTAGAGCTGGCTGTCATTTATTTAATATTCCATGGCTGGAGAATGTGTGTGTGTGTGTAGTGGGGGTGTTCTTTTTCTATGTTCCTTCCTCTCAGGTCTCCAGCAGACACACACATATCCCTGGGTCCCTGGGTGGGTGTAGAGGGGATCAGGTCGGTACAGCAGGACAAGGTTCCTTTGGCCTGGAGGCCCAGAGAGAATGATGGGGGGGGGGGAGGCCCAGCACTAGGCTTCTCTGATAACCAGCTCTCCTAGTCTGGCTTTTCCTGCTAACCAGCTCTGTGCCTTTGGAGGAGTTATTTGCTCCCTGGGAACTTGTTTCTACATATGTAAGGTGAAGGTATTTTAAATGAGAACCTTTTAGACTTTTTTGATTTAATAGCAAATTGTTTTTCTATAGAAAGTATTAATGTGTGGCTCAGTACCTCAGGTGGCTAAGGCACTAGCCACATACACCAGAAGCTGGTGGGTTCGAATCCAGTCTGGGCCCGCCAAACGACGACAACTATAACCAAAAAATAGCCGGGCATTGTGGCTGGCACCTGTAGTCCCAGCTACTTGGGAACCTGAGGCAAGAGAATTGCTTAAGCTCAGGAGTTGGAGGTTCCTATGAGCTGTGAGGCCATGACACTCTACCCAGGGCAACAGCTTGAGGCTCTGTCTCAAAAAAAAAAAAAAAAAGTATTAATGTGGAAATTTAAACAGATAAAAATGAAATGACAAGGCCCCTTGGTTGAAGCCATGGGTGGGAGTGTGGAAGTTGGGGGAATCTAGTGTGATCTCCCCTTTGGCCTTTCTCCCTCAGTTCCCCTCACTCCTCATGGCCTAAACTCCAAATGCTGTTCTCCAGGGCCTAGCTCACAATGGCAAGTCACTTAGGAAGCTTGTTAACAAATAGTGTGGTTTGGGGGTGGCACCTTGACAGGTGTATTTCTTATTTGAGTCCCCTGTCTCAGGTTCTTATGCACAGCCAGCTTAGGAATCACTGGCTTTATTTCCTTTGGAGCTTCCCCTATGACCTTGGTGGCGTACCAGAACCTGCTAACCCTTGTTTAAGCCAGTAAAGGTGGTGACTTCAGTTCTCTGTGTCTGGAATGTCATATATGTGAGGTGGAGAGGGTTAGGAGAGAAGCTTTGGCAGCCCTTGGCTGGAGCCATTTGTGTGTCTCTCAGACAAGCCCATGTTGGAGGAGTCAGAGGGCTTGGGCAGCCCTCCCCCCTACAAGATGATCCAGACCATCGGGCTGTCGGTGGGCGCTGCTGTGGCCTACATCATTGCCGTGCTGGGCCTCATGTTCTACTGCAAGAAGCGCTGCAAAGCCAAGCGCCTACAGAAGCAGCCTGAGGGCGAGGAGCCAGAGATGGAATGCCTCAATGGTGAGGGTCCTCTTGAGGTGGGAGGTGGTGCCTGTGTATAGGAACTGAGTAACCCCCTGCAGCCACAGCAGAGAGCTGAGGCACTCAGGAATTGGGTGGCTGGTGCTGGGGCTTAGAGCTGGCGCTGTGCCACTGCTCACTGGAAGCCTGGAGTTGGCCGATTGCCAGGGCTTTGGCTTCTGAGCAGCCTGGCTCAAGACTTACCTCTTGGACCAGCTTCCTATGATTCCTGGCCTCTTCCTCCTCCCAGCACTAAGCCACAGATATAATTAGTATATGTATACATGTTTCTGTTGCATGTCTATCTCCCACCATTAGTCCAGGAATTCCCCATGAGCAATCTGCTTCTCTTCTCCTATTTCCTTCCCTTGACTGGGAGCTTCCTGGGGGGAATGCTGGGCCTCTCCTATCAGCTTAGGTGTTCAGGAACAGGGGTTGGGTCTCCCTTGCTGTGATTTTCCCTTTGTGCCTACTTAGAGCTTTGTCCAGTAGGAGGCCCCACGAAAATAAAAATCTATGTAGGTATAGTGTTCAGGGAACAGCAATTCAAACTTCTATAGTTTGTTCCATGTCACAGGTTGTAATAGGCTGCATCAGTAAGTGGTCTTACCCTAAGTGATGTATATTTCTCTCTGCCCCCAGCCCCAAAATTAGTTCATCAATTGTTGGGTCCTTTCATGTGGAACACTATGATTGGACCCATTGGGGAAGAGAACTAAGGTCCCCCTGGTGGCCAGAGTGTCAGGTCTCATCTTGACTCTCCTGTGTCCCTTCTTTCCAGGTGGGCCTTTGCAGAATGGGCAACCCTCAGCGGAGATCCAAGAAGAAGTGGCCTTGACCAGCTTGGGCTCCGGTCCTGCAGCCACCAACAAACGCCACAGCACAAGTGATAAGATGCACTTCCCTCGGGCCAGCCTACAGCCCATCACAACGCTGGGTAGGTTGCCTTGAGTACACCTTTCTCTGCTTAATTGCAGATGGTTCTGTCTTTTTTTTTTTGAGACGGAGCCTCAAGCTATCCCCCTGGGTAGAGTGCCGTGGCATCGCAGCTCATAGCAACCTCTATCTCCTGGGCTCAAGCAAGTCTCCTGCCTCTGCCTCCCAAGTAGCTGGGACTACAGGCGCCCGCCACAACCCCCAGCCATTTTTTGTTTGCAGCCATCATTGTTGTTTGGCGGGCCTGGGCTGGGGATTTGAACCCACCACCTTAGGTGTATGTGGCTGGCGCCTTAGCCGATTGAGCCACAGGCACCAAGCCAGATGGTTCTGTCTTGGGGCTGGGTTATGCATAGGTGGCCCTGAAGGCCCTGAACCCTGGAATGTAAGAGGTGGGGGTAACATAGACAGGGCTCTTGTCCAGAGCATCCCCGTTGCCAATTATTCACCACCTTCACCACCAAATTTTGTCATTCCTGTGTACTACCTATAGTATTATTTACTTGATATTTTATTTGAATTGACTCCTTTTTTCTTTTTCTTTTTAACTGGATATTAGTACAACCCCTTATTTTCCTGTTGGAGACACTGTTGGAGACAGGTAGGGGCAGAGGTCACATAGCAGCACCAGGCTAGTGCCAACCCACATGTGGGATGTAGCAAAGATCCTCTTCCCCACTGTAGGAGAGGCTGTGCATCTCCCTCAATTCATGGGCTTCCCCTGCTTGGGTGAAGGCAGCTGGCTGATCCAGACTCATACCCTCAGGGAAAAGCGAGTTTGGGGAGGTGTTCCTGGCGAAGGCTCAAGGTTTAGAGGAAGGAGTGGCGGAGACCCTGGTGCTGGTGAAGAGCCTGCAGAGCAAGGACGAGCAGCAGCAGTTGGACTTCCGAAGGGAGTTCGAGATGTTTGGGAAGCTGAACCACGCCAATGTGGTGCGGCTCCTAGGGCTGTGCCGTGAGGCCGAGCCCCACTACATGGTGCTGGAGTATGTGGACCTGGTATGCTATTGGCAAGGGACTGAGGGATCTCAGGCTGGACAGTGGCTGAAGGGGCTAGGGAAGAGGGCTGGGGCTTGAAGGAAACCATGCATGATCTCAGCTCAGACCTCTACCTTCCTGCTGTTGCCACCTTGAGGTGCTCAACTTCCTGCCCTCTCAGCTTTCTGATGCCTGCTTTTCCTCTGTCAGGACCCCATCTTTCTCATCTGTGTCTGGGGGGTTGTCTTTTTGGGGCGTCTCACTCTGCACACTGCACGGATGCCTTCCAGCTTGTGTCTTCTCACTCTGGTTTTCTTTGGTTTGTTATTCTTCCCTCCCCAAGTCTTGTCCCCACTTGAAAATAAACTTATGAGAACCTGGGTTCCTTCCCTCCCTGGCACCCCAGTACCACTTGTGACACAAGAGTTAGCCCAGCCATCAGTCTTCTCTCCACTTAAGTTGTCCTCCCAGAGCTGCCCTTTCCTCTTCATTCCCCAGCTGGTCCAGGCTCTGATCCCCTTGATCTTCAAACGCACAGCTCTGGAGCAGGAGGAAGGAGGAGTCATTCTCAGACTTTCCATTAGCAAGTACTAATGAGTGCTTTGTGCAGGTTTCTGCTGCTAGTGCTGTCCTTTGTCTATTACATTATAAACCCCTATCCTCTTAGGGATCCATGAGGACAAAGAGTAGGGGGCTCTTTTCCTCTTGGCTCACTGAGGGCAGGGGCTGTCTAGGGGTACCCCTGAGGGTAGGAATGACAATTCTCCTCTTTCTTACTGAGAGAGCTTCTAGGAGACACCTCTTTTATATACATACACACACACACACACACACACACATATATATACACAATGTATTTAAACATATTATATTTATATTTTATTTCTTGCATTTCCCATGGACTTTCCTCACAGGAAGAGGGTCCAGGCTGGGGCAGGCATTCAGATCAGGGCTTCCCACTGCATCCCTGGGCAGAAGCTCTGAGCACCTGCTTGGTTTGATGTTTTAGAGCCAGTGGCTGGGCTGTGACCTGACTGAGATGATTGGTTTTTCCCTTAGGGAGACCTCAAACAGTTCCTGAGGATTTCCAAGAGCAAGGATGAAAAATTGAAGTCACAGCCCCTCAGCACCAAGCAGAAGGTGAGGACAGGGAGGGAAAGAAGAAGGGAAAGCTCCCCTAAAGGCAGGCTGGGAGCAAGGGCAGTCATAGTAAGAGAGATGCCATTTATTGAGAGCTCCTGTGGTCTAGGTCCTATGGTAAGTACTTCACATATGTTATTTTAATTATCACAGTGGTTCTTGAAATGTATGTTAACTATCCCCATTTTGTGGATGAAGAAAGAAACTTAGAGAGGTTAAGTGACCTGTCCTAGGTCATGTAGCTTGGCAGTGGCTTTGTATTGCCATGGTGGGTTCACATACAAGAGCTGCTCTTGGCTCTTGCTTCTGGAGAAGGAGCTTCCCTAAAGCAGTGAGTGCTGAGCCAGAGAAGCAGCAAGTTACATGAGTCTGAGGGCCTCCTGGATTGGGTGTGGGCCTGAGTGTGTTTCTCTAGCCTCTGAGTGTAGGAGACCCTACTATGAATGGGCTACCCGGGTTTCATCCTCTGTGGTTTTCACTTTTTATTCTCACTTGGTTGTGAGCTGCCCAGCACTTCCTTCAGGTTCTCCTGCCTTCTGGGCAGAGGTTGTCCTGGTCACAGAGCCCCAGCTGAGGCTTCTTGGTGGAGCAGACCTCAGTTGAAACAGTGATGAAGGCAAGCTTACCTGCTACCTGCTGCTACCTCAGTCCCTATCTTCCCAGTGCCTGAGGTTTACTGTGGCCCAGCCTCTTCTTTCTTCCCTTGGGCTCTTCCTTCCCACGTATACTTGCTCACCCCTCTGAAATAGATCCACTTCCTTCCACATGACCTGATACTCTGCTTTCTTTCTTTCTTTTTTTTTTTTGAGACAGAGCCTCAAGCTGTCCCCCTGGGTAGAGTGCTGTGGCATTGCAGCTCACAGCAACCTCCAATGCCTGGGCTCAAGTGAGTCTCCTGCCTCCACCTCCCAAGTAGCTGGGACCACAGGCGCCTGCCACAACACCCGGCTATTTTTTGGTTGCAGCCATCATTGTTGCTTGGTGGGCCTGGGCTAGATTCGAACCCGCCACCTTGGGTGTACATGGCTGGTGCCTTAGCCACTTGAGCCACAGGCACCAAGCCAGAGCCAGCAAATTTTAACTGAGCCAGATATGGCCCCTGAGGGTCCCTGGGAATATAAGATTGAAATTGACAGGCATCCTGCCCTCAGGGCAGTTATGATCTAGTGGGAGAGATCAGGGGAATGAGTATGAGCAAGTGCCTTATGGATCCAATGTAAGACACGGAAAGGAGTGGGAGGCATAACTTAGAGAAGGTGAAGACATCCGTATCCTTAGGTGGACAGATAGTGTGGTTAACAAAGAAGTTCCTGGGGGAGAAAACCATTTGAGTTCAGTTCTTTTTTTTTTTTTAGAAAGAGCCTCAAGCTGTCCCCCTGGGTAGAGTGCTATGGCTTCCTGCTCACAGCAACCTCCAACTCCTGGGCTCAAGCGAGTCTCCTGCCTCAGCCTCCCGAG
>CAUYTI010120294.1:0-12304 GCA_963575145.1 Galago senegalensis
GCCACGTACACCTAAGGTGGCGGGTTCGAATCCCCAGCCCGGACCCGCCAAACAACAATGACGGCTGCAACCAAAAAATGGCCGGGCGTTGTGGTGGGCGCCTGTGGTCCCAGCTACTTGGGAGGCGGAGGCAAGAGACTCACTTGAGCCTAGGAGTTGGAGGTTGCTGTGAGCTGTAATGCCACGGCACTCTACCCAGGGGGACAGCTTGAGGCTCTGTCTCAAAAAAAAAAATAAGCCTGTGTCAATTAAACAAGAAACAAATAGAAAACCTCAGCAAAGAAGTAGAAGATATAAAGAACAACCAAATGGTAATTTTAGAACTGAAAAATATAATAATAAATAGCCCAGTAATTGGACTCATAACAGAATAGATGTGACAGGAGAAAAAAATTAGTCAACTAGCAGATAGAAGAAGTTACCCATCTGAACAACAGAAAATAGACAGGAAAAGGCTGGGCATGGCGGCTTATGCTTATAAGCCTGGCATTCTGGGAGGCTAGGCTGGAAGGATTGCCTTAGGTCAGGAGTTTGAGACCAGCCTGAGCAAAGTGAGACACCATCTCTACTAAAAATAGAAAATCAGGCAGGCATTGTGATGGGCATCTGTACTGTAGTCCCAGCTACTTGGGAGGCTGAGGCAGGAGGATTGTTTGAGCCCCAGTAGTTTGAGGTTGCTGTGAACTAGGCTGAGGCCATAGCATTCTAGACTAGGTGACAGAATAAAGCTTTGTTTTCCAACAAACAAACAACAACAAACCCAAAGAAAATGGGGAAAAAAACACTGCACAGAGTCTTAGAGATTGTGGGACTATAAAAAAGAATTGATTTTTATGTTGTTGGATTCACAGAAGAGGAGGTGGAAAGAGGGCAGGGTTGAAAAAATATTAATACTTAAGAAATAATGGTAGAAAATTCCTCAAATTGAGCGAAAGAACTAAATGTACAGATTCAAGGTGCGGAGGGAGCGTTCATCTGGATAAACCCATAGAAATCCAGACAAAGATACCTCAAAGTGAAACTTATAAAAAGTAAAGACAGATGTTGAAATCAGTATGAGGGAAATGACACATCACAAAGGTGGAAAAACCATTTCAAATGATATCAGATTTCTTATCAGAAAGCATAAAAGACAGAAGGAAGCGACACATTTTTTCAAGGCTCAAAGAAAAGATCTGTAAACCCAGAAGCTTATATCCAGAGAAAGCATTCTTTAGAATTGAAAGAGAAATGAAGACATTCTTGGATGAAGGAAAACTAAGAGAATATATCACCTTCAGACTTACCTAAAGGAATAAATGGAGGAAGTTCTGAAAATAGGAGGGAAACCAGGAAAGATACAATCTTGGAACATCAGGAAGGAGGGAAGAAGAATTCAAACAAAGTGTAAAAGTATGTGTAAATACAATTAACTTTCCTTGTTTTCTAAGTTATGTTTGAAGCAAAAATTATAACACTGATGTGGTTCTGAATGTACGTAGAGGAAATACTTAAGACAACTATAAATAGAGGGAGGGTAACACAGCACCAGTAGAATTTTCCCCTGTGGGGAAAATTTTATATATATAATGTAATATATAGAGCAACCTGTACTAAAACTATATAAAGAAATGCATGCAAAAACACTATAGATAAATAGAACCAGAATTCTGAAAATATTCAAGTAACTCATCAGAAGACAGGGTAAAGAAAACAAATGAAAAAAGAATAAAAGCATACAACAAAAAATGGTAAATTAAGCCCTAATATGCCAATAATAGTGAAATGTAAATGGTCTGCCTGAATATGCCAGTTAAAACACAAATAATGGTGGAGTGGATTAAAGACATTACCTAATCATATGATGTCAAAATCTAGCACCACAAGCAGGTTGCAAGTAAAAAGGAGAAAGATATATCAGGCAAACATTATTTCAAAGAAAGCAGACATTGTTATATTAAGATCATATAAAGTAGACCTCAGAATAAAGGTGAGACCTCAGAATAAAGAAAATCTCCAGAGACAGATAATGGGTATTATATAATGACAAAGGGATTAATCCAACAAGAAGATAGCAATTTCAAATGTGTGTGCATCAAACAATAGAAAATATATGAAGAAAAACTGAACTGAAAGAAGAAATAGACAAATCCAAAATTGTAGGTAGAAATGTGAACACCTGTTTCTCAACAAATGATAGAACTACCAAGCGAGAAAATCAGCAGTATATAGAGGCACTCAGCAATGAAATGAACTAGTAGTATCTAATCCACATTTACAGACCATTCCACTAAATAACAATGGAACACACCACCTTTCAACCAGTAGTATCTAATCCACATTTATAGAACATTCCACCAAATAACTGTGGAACACACCACCTTTTCAAGTGATCATGGAACATACTCTAGGATAAGTTATATCCTGGGTCATAAAAACAAATCTCAACAAATTTCAGAGATTTGAAATCAGAGAGTATGTTATACTACAAAGGAGTCAAATTACACATCAATAAAAGATAATGGAAAATCTAAACATTTGAAAACTAAAAAACACACTTTTAAATAATCTACGGATCAAAGAGGAAATCATAAGGGAAATTTTAAAAAAACACTGAAACTAATGAAACTAAGAATATATCAAAATTTGTGTGACACAGCTAGAGCAGTATGGAGAGGAAAATTTGTAGCACTAAATGAACATCTCAGAAGAGAAAAAATTATCAAGTCAATAATTTTAAGCTTTAATCTCAAGAACTTAGAAAAAAGATGAACAAAATCTGTCTTGAACAAGCAGAAGGAAGGAAATAATAAAGAGCAGAAATCAGTGAAATGAAAAAGAGAAATGTAATAGAGAGAAGTCAGTGAGATGAAAGAGCTGGTTCTTCTAAAAAGGATAAAGAAGAAAAATTACTAGCATTAAGAATGAGGTAGGGGGCATCATTATAAACCCTGCAGACTTGAGAAAATAATAAAGGGATACTATGAGCAATTCCATATAAATAAATTTGATGACTTTAAAGTAATGGACCAATTCCTTAAAAAGTACACAATATCACACCTTTCTTCTGTATGAAATAGAATTTAAACAACTGTATTGCTTTGATACCAAATTAAAAAAAGAAAAAAAATTATAGACCATGCCCCCATATTAATGTAGATGCAAAAATCCTTAGCAAAATATTAGCAAATACAGTTAAGCAGTACTTTAAAAAGTTATGTATTGGGCAGCAGCTGTGGCTCAAAGGAGTAGAGTGCTGGCCCCATATGCTGGAGGTAGCAGGTTCAAACCCAGCTCTGGCCAAAATGAAAAGAAAAAAAAAAAAAAGTTATGTACTGTGAACAAGTATGGCCTATTTGGGGATGCATGGCTGGTTCACTATTTGAAACTCTAACCCTAACCATATTAACAGGCTAAATAAGGAAAATCCCACGATAACATCAGTTGATGAAGAAATATCATTTGTTGCCATTTAGCACCATTTATTATAAAAATAAAAAGCCCAAGCAAAAGAAAAATGCAGAAAAACAGATGAAGAGGGAAACTTTATCCATTGGTTGATCATCTGTGGAAACATACAGCTGACATCATACTTAATGACAAAAAACTGAATGTTTTCTTCCTAAGGTCTGTAACAGAGTAAGGAGGTTTGTTGTCACTGCTCTTTTTCAACATATTGTTCTAAGTTCTAGCCAGTGCAGTAAAGCAGGAAACATGTAAAGGCACATAAATTGGAGAAGACAAACTGTTCTAATGTGCAGATAACGTGATTGTCTATATGGAAAAATCACGAGAAATTTACAAGAAAACCTGTATAGAACTGAGAAATGAGTTAGCAGAGTTGTGCATGTAACAAGACAATTTTTTTTTTTTTGAGACAAAGTCTCATTCACCCAGGCTAGAGTGCAGTGACACAGTTGTAGCTCACTCTAACCTTAAACTTTTGGGTTCCAGTGATCCTCTCACTTCAGCCTCCTCAGTAGCTGGGACTACAGGCACTTGCCATCACACCTGGCTAATTTTTTAAAAATTTGTAGAGATGGGGTCTTGCCATTTTGCCCAGGTTGCTCTCAAACTTCTGGTCTCAGGTGATTCCTGTCTCAGTTTCCCAAGCAGGATACAAGATAAATGTTTAAAAGCTGTGGTTAACATTGGGTAATAGAGGAAAAATGGACTGGGTAGTTTAGGTATCATTTAATAGGAGATAATGTTTTACTGAAATATTGAGTAATAGGTTGATTGCTTCAGGCTCCATTATGTGATAGAATTCTTAAAGTAGTTAAAATGTATTCTTTGCCTTCAAACATTTGCTGGGTGAATTAAAGGACATTACAGAGTAATTATGATAGCAGTTACTAGACTAGAGATTTTTAAATTTTGTTTTTCTTCTAAAATCACTTGAGAAGTACAGATAGGTTGTTGATTTCTCTGGGAAAACTAGTCACTGTTTAATTAATGATATACTGTTAGTGATTATTCCTGCTATGTAATATAATTTTTATATAGAGTATCCACAAAATCCCTGGTGCCAGATTGTTGCTGTAGCTGAGGTTATGTTAGATTTATGTTACTAACAACTTGTACTCTGGAAATTGATTGCTTTTTCCTTTCTTACATTGATTGTTGTATAGGCCTTTAAAAGAACATACTAAAACATTAAGTGTACTTTATTTGGGAAACTCGTCTCTTGATACCAACAAGGTGCTTTAAAGGGTTTCCGTCTCCCTCCCTCTCTTTCCCTAGTGCATTTATTCATTTATTCATTTATTTATTTTGCAGTTTTTGGCCTGGACTGGGTTTGAACCAGCCACCTCCGGTACATGGTGCCGATACTCTACTGTTTGAGCCACAGGAATATCTAGCATCTTTATTAGTAGTCAAAATTTTGGGTTAAAAGGATCCTTTGATTTACCTGTTCTAACATGTTTCAACTTCCTGAAGTTGTCCTGGAAGTCTATTGATGACATTGGTTTTCCTCCTGCTTCTGGCTTTTGATCTTTTTGCTCCTGTTCCTATATTCACACCATGCTTAATGCTTCTAAGAATAAGCACTATCACTTTTAGATCAGTTATAGTTATTTCACTCTAGAAATAGTTGATTTTATTATAATCATTAAATCTAGGAAGTTGACAGACTTTCAACAGATAAAGATTGGATTGATCTTGGATTGGTTCTTAAGATAAGTGTTTCTTCATATCCATGTTAGTCAGCATTTAAAAAGTTTTATTATAATTGTCAAATTGAGATAAAATTAGTAGGAATCAGGAAAATTATCTAAAGAAACTTTCTGGCAGAGAAGAACTTTTATTGATCTCTTTGTTTATGGTTATTGTTTTTGGTTATTTTGATTTTAAAGTGACCAGGTTTGAGAGAATAAAAATAAATTTTATAGATGTGTTCTGTGAAGTTTAGAATATTTTCAAAGGATATGCTGTCAGAATATTTAGATGTTTATCTGATAGACTTAAGAGGTGACAACATTGCCTTATTTGGTTATAGGCTGTTCTTGTGGAATATGAATATTCCTTAAATATTAGAAATTACTGATTATGAAAGGTAAGTACTTAGGAAAGTGAAAATCTAAAGTTCTATAATAACTGGACTTTTGAGAATTTATTGAGTCTTTTAATGCCCTGATCTAACTGTGTACTTTAACATATTGATGTTTAAAATGCCACTTGGACTAGGGGCCAGATTTTTGCCATGTACCTATAAAATTCTTCCTTAAAGTAAATTTGGGACAGTGTTAAATCTAGTGAGGGATATCAAAAGGTAATGAGACAGTTACTGCCTTCATGGGGTTTAAAATCAGAGAAGAGAACTAAGGGATAAATTAGTGAAGATTATCATAACTATAAATTATTTTTGGTTTTTCATGATTCTGTAGGATTAATCTGGAAAATATGTACTATCACCATTTTGTCTAGAAATGCATATATAGCTCATAAAAATCCATGTTGTTTTTGCCTTTTTAATACTAGAGTAACAGTTATGAAACTAAATTTATTATTTTAAAAAAGTGATGAGATTGCTTTTTAGCAACAGTGGAGCAGTTGTTATGAAGCAATTTCATACTTAGAACTAAGGTCCTTAATACATTGAGTTTTAAAAACAAACTTTATTTAAAGCATAACTTCCATAAAATAACATTAACCAGTTTTAAGTATACAGTTAGTGTGCCTGGACAAATTCATATGGTTTTTTAAGCCCCATCACAACCTAGATGTAGAACATACTTGTCACCCTGCATTGTCACCTGGCACCCCTTTGCATTCACTCCACACCCTTGACCACCCTGAACTTTAAATTACTATGCAGGGTGTCCCAAAAGTTGCATTCAGCTGCATTTACTGTATGTCTGGATATTGGTTTCTATTGCAGCGTGACAGATTACCGTAAACACAGTGGCTTGAAACAGTGCTTGTTTTTTATTTCATAAGTCTGTAGGTCGTACATAGTATGATCTCATCCTCAAAGCCATCACAAGGCTGAAATCAAGGTGTCAGTGAGACTGAGTTCTCCTCAGGAGGTTTTGCAGAAGAACATCCTTCCAAGTTGTTTGAGGTTTTTGGAAGAATTCACCTCCTTAATGACGTTGTAGCATTGAGATCTCTGAGCTGGCTGGCTGTGAACTGGTAGTCACACTCAGCTCCTGAAGGCTGCCTGCCTTTGGTACCATGTTGCCCCTCCTCCTCTGTGTTGAATTTCTCTCATGCATTGAATTTCCAATTTTCCCTTTCTTAGACCATATGGAGAAACCTGCACTTAAGGGCTCTTTCAGTTAGGCCCACTATGCAATTAAAATGGATAATTTTACGCAAAGGTCCTCTATTTGGGACCTTAATTGCATGTGCAAAATTCTTTTGCAGCTATACGTAGATTAGTTGTTTAATCAGATAACTAGAAGAAAATATGTATACAAAGGGTTTGTAATTTTGAAGGGCTAAGAATTTCTTCCAGCACTTATCATTTGTTCTACATCTTCAGTAATGCTTAATGTGTGTGTTTTTAAATTATAGCCACACTTCTTACACTAGTTGCTTATATAGTAACATCTCATTGTGGTTACGTTTCTCTTATGTCTATTGATATCTTTTCATGTGTTAACATATCTTGTTGTGAAGTGTCTATTCAAGACACATCTATTTTTAGTTGTATATTCAATTGTTCTAGAGTCATTTGTTCTTTGTTTGTTGCTAAGATTATTTTTCCACATTGAGTTACCTGGAAACCTTTGTCAAAAATTGTGTGTGTGTGTTTACTTTGTTGTTGATCTTTGTCTGTTTTCAACAACATTACTCTGTTGTTTCATTTCTATATAAATTTAAAAATTAGTTTATTGATTTTTATAAAATATTCTGCTGGGATTTTGATTGTGCTTGTGTTCTATTTGTAATCAGCATGTGAAGAATTGCCACCTTAAAATCTAGTCTTCTGATCTCTAAGCAAAATATGGCTGGTTGTTTTAGATTATCTCCAGTTTTTCTCAGCTATGTTTTATAGTCTTCATTGTATACTCACTACACATCTTTTATTCACTTTATTCCTAAGTATTTTGCAGTTCTGATGATTTTATGAATGGAAATTTCCTAATTTCATTGTTTCCAGAATATAGACATTTGATTCTTGTATATTGGCCTTTTATCCTGTCACCTTGTTCAATTTATTCTTCTAGCTTATTTGTAGTGTCCTTAGGATTTATGTATATACACAAGCATGTTATCTACATTCCTTTTTAATTTATATTCCTTTTGTTTTGTCTTGCCTTATTGTACTCTGTTGTTCCTGATCTTAAGGAGAAAGAATTCAGTCTTTCACCATATTGTGAATGGTGTTGACACTTTGGGGGAAGAATTTTGTAGATACCCTTTATAAATTGAGAAAAATTCTTAGTTTGCTGAGTTGTTCTTGTTTTATTGTGAATAAGTGTTGACATTTGTTACATGTCTTTATTGAATCTGTTGAGATGACCACTGTGATTTTCATTTTTTTAGAGATGGTGTCCTCTTCTGTTACCCAGACTAGAATGCTCTGAGATCATCATAGCTTAATTTACCCTCCAACTCTTAGGCCACTGGTTGTCAACTTTCCTAATGCTGCAACCCTTTAATACAGTTCCTGTGGGTTGTGACCCACAGGTTGAGAACTGCAGCCCTAGGCTCAAGTCATCTCTTGCCTCAGTCTCCTGACCAAGCAGCTGGGATTACAGGTGCTTGCTACCATGCCCAAGTGGCTAAGGCGCCAGCCACATACACCTAAGGTGTTGGGTTCGAATCCCCAGCCCGGGCCCACCAAACAACAATGACGGCTGCAACCAAAAAATGGCCAGGCATTGTGGTGGGCGCCTGTAGTCCCAGCTACTTGGGAGGTTGAGGCAGGAGACTCGCTTGAACCCAGGAGTTGGAGATTGCTGTGAGCTGTGAAGCTACGGCACTCTACCCAGGGGGATAGCGTGAGGCTCCGTCTCAAAAAAAAAAAAAAAATTTTTTTTTTAAAGGCAGGGTTTCAGTATGTTGCTTAGGCTAGTCTCCAGCTCCTGGGCTGAAGAGATCCTCCTGCCTCAGCCTTCCAAAGTGCTAGAATTATAGATGTGAGCCAACCTGCCTGGCCATGATTTTGAATTCCTTTTAAATTTTTCTGGATTTCATTTGCTAAAATATTGTTCAGGATTTTTGCATTTGTGGTCATGAGGAAATACCAAACTAAATTTTCTTTTTTGCAGTGTCATTGTCTGATTTTGGTATTAGGATAATACTGCCTTCATAAAATAAATTCAGAACTAAACCTTCCCCTTCTACTTTGTGACAGAATTTGTGTAGAGGTGGCATATTTTTGGAATTCATCTTTCTGATGAATTCTTTCTGAATTCTGCATTTTCAAAGGTTACTAGCTATTTACTATGCTGTATCTTTGATTAGTGCTTATGTGGTATGTCTTTTTCTATGTTTTTAGTTTTAACCTATTCATAATCTACTTTTTAAAAGAAGATTGTTTTGTAGTTTGTGTATAGTTGTTATCTTTTTAGTTAAAATTATTAGACTACTTACATTTAATTAGTATGATTCTCAAAATCAGGCGTTTTCAGACTACGGCCTGTGGGCTACATTTGGCCCGCTGGGTGTTTTTGCCACCACTGCCTGTCCTGCTTAGCAGCCAGTTTGTCCCAGGACCCGCAGTCCGGCCCTCCAGTGGTCTGAGGGATAGTGAACTGGCCTCCTGTTTAAAAAGTTTGAGAACCCCCGATCAGAATGTTTATATTTAAATCTGCCATCTTGCTATTTATTTATTCTCATTTTCTTTTTGTTTCTTTTTATCTGTTTGTATGCCTTCCTTTGGATTGAGGTGTTTTTTGTTTTTTGTTTTCTTTTTTCCCAGACATGGTCTTGGTCTGTTGCCCAAGCCGTAGTGCAGTGACATCATCATTGCTCACTGTAGCCTCACACTCCAGGGTTTAAGTGATGCTTTTGCCTCAACCTCTTGAGTAACCAGGATTACATATGTGCACCATCACACTGAGCGAATTTTTATATTTTTTGGTAGAGACAGGGTCTCACTCTTGTTTAGGCTAGTCAAGAATTCCTGGCTTCAAGTGACTTGCCCATCTCAGCCATCCATGGTCCTGGGATTAGAGGTGTGGGCTGGGATTTTCCATTTTTGGTTACCTGTAAAAGCATTTTGGCACTCCCAGCCTGGATTGAGTATTCTTTAATATTATTAGTCAGTATTCTCTATAGAAACAGAAACAATAGGAGATATATATGTATATAGAAAGAAATTTATTATATGGTATTGCTTCACATGATTATGGAGGTTGAAAAGTCCTACTATGTTTTCTATAAACTGGAGATCTGGGAGAGTGGATGGTGTAGTTTGAAGACCTGAGAGCTTAAAGGGTTGGTATGAATTCCAGTATGAGTCTGAAGGTTGGGGAGGAATGAAAATAAATTTGATTTAATTTAATCAGGTAGTAACCTAACTGAACTACAACCAGTGAACGTATGTTGCAGCCTAATTTTTGCCTTTTTCTTCTATTCAGGTGCTCAACAGATTGGATAACCAATCAGTGCTTTATTGAATTCTTTAATTCAAAAGCTAGTATGTTCATAAACACACCCCAGAATAATGTTTAACTGGATATCTAAGCATCCCTTGGCCCAGTCACATTGACACAAAATTAACCATCACAATAATAGTATTTTATTTTGTCTCCTTTTTTTGGAAAATAATTCCTCTACTATACATCTTTAGTATATCACATTCTGCTTTCACATAATGATAAATGTAATGATAAATGCTTGCCGTATAATACAAGATCCTGAAAACAGTATACATCCATTTTTTTCTCTCACCCTTTGTGTTGCAGTTGTCATACATTTTATTTCTACACTTTGTATACCCCTTAATCTGTTGTTACATTTGTTTTATATAACCAGTTATATTTTAAAGACATTTAAAAATGAGGGAAAATGGTCCTTTTTACTTACATACTTAACATTTCTGGTGTTCTTTGTTTCTTGGTCCAGATCCTGCTTTCCGTCAGGTACAATTTTTTTTCTGCCTGAAGAGTTTCTTTGACAGTTTTTTGTAGTGAACATATATTGCAGCCTAATTTTTTCCATTTTGGTTACCTATAAAAGTATTTTGCCTTAATGTTCACAGATATTTTTGCTGGGTATAAAAACTGACTTTGTTTTAAAAAACACTTTTGACAGATTTATTGTTTTTTGTCCTTGTATTTCTATCAGGAAATCTGTAGTCATTTTGTCATGTGTATATAGTATGTCTTTTTTTCCCTCTGATTATATTTAGGTTATTTTGTATCACAGATCATTAGCAATTTTGAGTATGTACCTTGGTGTGGGTTTTTTCATTTTTCTTCTGCATAGGGTTTGTTGAGGTTGAATTTTTGAGTTTAAAGTTTTCATCAGATTTGGAAGATTTTTGGCCCTTATTTCTTTAAGTGGCATATATATTAAAAATTTTATTGAGGTGAAATTTGCACAAGAAAATTATTCATCTTAAAGTGACTAGTTTAATGGCATTTAATACATTTATGTTGTGCAACCACCATCTCTATATGGTTCCAAAATATTTATCATAACAAAAGGAAACCCCTAGCCATGAAGCAGTTGTTTATCACCACCTGGCAACTACCGATTTGTGTTCTTTTTTTTTTTACTTTCTCTAGTCCTGCTTGTAGTACACCAATTTGTGTTCTGTTTCTGTGGATTTACCTTATCAGAATATTTCATATAAATGGAATCATACACTGCAGCTTCTTTTACTCAGCATGTTGTTTTTGAGGTTCATTTGTGTTGAAGCATCCTGAAGTTGTTTTTTATTGGGTGTTATATATTGTGATTGTTATGTTATTGTGCTGGATTTTGTTTTATTCCTGTAAAGAGTGTTGGGATTTGTTTTGTTGTACACTTCAATTTCTTGGTATCAATTTGATCTTTATGAGGCTAACTTTCAATCTTTCGTAAGGCAGATATAGAGCAGCTTTTAATTCAGGGCTGTGATGGCCATTCTGAGTGTTCTATCCAATTCCCTGTATAATAAGTTTTCTTTCTTCTGGCTCAAGGTATAATGAACTTACACAAACTCTAAAAAGTTAACTCATCCTGCTACTAGTTCTTTCCCTAGCTTTGGGGAGTTTCTTCTAAAACTTACACAAAGACTAAAGGGAACTTTTCTGCTGATCTCCAAAGGGATCTCTAAGATATTCTTCCCTATGTATCTGAAGTCCGTGGCCTCCTGAACTCCATGTATGTTTGACTTTTCAATCCAACAACATTCTGGAGTTCTGTTTCTATTGTCTCTTTCTGTGCTGTGGCCTGGAAATTTTCTGCAGGCAGTAAGCTGGGATAATCCTTGGGCTTATCTCTTCTGTTTTCTTATTTAGGCAATCACAGATCATGTCTGAAAAATGGTTGTTTTATATAATTTTTCTCATTTACTAGTTTTTTATACCAGTAGAGCAGTATATACAGTTTTTCTCCTTAATAGGCAGATGTTACTGAGTTTTAAAATCAGTATAGTAGAAGAAAAGCCTGTTGAACTTCAAGCAAGTGGATTTATTAAAGGATCTTATTATCAAGTGATCTTGCCAGTTACTTGATCATGTGGTACATTGTTTGAACTTTGCAGGCTTTGTTTTTTTTTTTTTTTTTTTTTTTAGACAGAGCCTCAAGCTGTCCCCCTGGGTAGAGTGCTGTGGCATTACAGCTCACAGCAACCTCCAACTCCTGGGCTCAAGCGAGTCTCTTGCCTCCGCCTCCCTGGTATCTGGGACCACAGGCGCCTGCCACAACGCCCGGCTTT
>CAUYTI010120297.1:0-13230 GCA_963575145.1 Galago senegalensis
AATTTATTTTTCTTACATATACATGTGTATATTAGGTTTCCACTTTTGCCTTCACAGAATTAAAAGGCTAAATTTAATGACAATAATAATATTTAACATAAGGACTGAGAACAAAAACCTCATAAAGAACGAAAGAAGATAAATACATTCAGAAAAGAAATGAGACGATTGCTGCAATGAAATATTAGTCAATAATAATAGTAATAATGCAAAGAAAGTAACATTCACATTGTCAGATAGAGGTATGTCTATTACAGGATACTTTGATCAATTAACTTCTTCTTATTATTTTGTTTTTTCCAAGGTCTCAATTAACAATTACTTTATTAAATTGTTGCTGGTTTTTGCAATTGTAAAGATCACAATTCTAGCATCATTATTGGATAACAACTGATCATATTAAGATGCTTTGAATCCTTGGTTTAAACCAGACTTTAAGTGAAAGCATGTATCCCCTTAATCTTCAGTTAGTGTTTTTCAACCTAACGCACTGACGAATATCATCCCAGACAAAAGAATCTGATTTTTTTGCCTGTATCCACGTTAGTTTAGAACACAATGAATTGACTTAATCTGTGTTTAGCTAGACAGAGATGCAACTAACAACAGGAATATTTTAGAGCCATTATATCTTTAATGTGACAAACATTAAAGAATTATTTGCTTTCTTCGTTTGGGTTAGTTTAGAGAAACGAAAATACGTGTAATTTTTTTCAGTGGTGCATGTGTTTGTTTTATTCTTTTGAGTGGCAGTCAGCCATCATACATTTAAGTTCTAGACCAATTTTATGTTCTATACCATTTTATGAAGCTCACATAAACTCATACAGTGGCGTCTGAGAGTTGAAGTTTCTGAACAAAGTCTGACAAGAGTCACAGTTTATCCACTTGACCCAAATTTTCTGTTACAAAATTTTTTATCTCTAAGAATGAACATACTACAAAGAAATCATCAATATGCAAAATGGGTCTCATGTTGACTTTTTAGGCTAATATAGAGCTACATCAAATTCACTATAATGTTAAATAAAAGGCCATGCATAAGTTCTGGATTTTCCACTTAGAAAGTCCATAATTATTGGTATGTGATGTTCTTAAGATCCAAATGTAATATAAAATACTAAACAAATCATCCTCAAATTAAAGTAAAATGTTCAATACAGCAATTCAGCCATATATGTTATGGTTCCTAATGGCTTATACTGTTCTTAGTAAAATGTGTTTGTAACATAACAAAAGCCTAAAAGTAGCAGTCACTTTTAAGGTATTTTCCAAGGGAATAGCAATAAGGCTATCATTTAACAAGCAGATGTCTGAAGCTTTGATAGCTATGATGTTACTTTAATAACCCCAATGGCTAAGCTTGATTTGTACATGGAATACCTCTCACACGTGCTTGGCTGCTGCTGCTCCCTGTACGATCACGTTAAAAGCATTTTCCACATGGAAAAAAATTTAAGGTAAATTTATGAATATCAATTACTTATAATTATATTACAAGAAAATCCAAGATTATTGACATCCAACATTATAAGCAGTTAATGCACAAACTTAATTACCTGTTGGGAAACTCCATGGTAAGAAATATTACATAGGTAATAAAATCAATACATTAGGATTTTTAATTATACAATACTTTCTTCCTATGAAATCTGAAATGAAAATTGTTAAAGAAAACTAGGAGATGACAACAGTTAAAATGATAAAAACAGATTTTATCAAGGAACTATTGTAAATGAGGGGGAAATAGTTCAGTATAGAGCTGGGCTCAGTTCTGACTATAGCATGGTCAAGTTTATAGCCAAGGAAGATTAGTGAACGGGGAAGTTACTAAGAGTAAACATCAGAAGCAAGGAAAGGAGTCTAGCTAATAATTTTCACAGGATTCTTGCTAAGGGCAGATGAGTGTGGTCAGATACCAAGGATGTGGGATAAAGATCAGGTATCAAGGGTGAAGAAGTCTCACTAAACTGACTGCAGAATTTTCCTGAAAAAGGACAAATACAAAGATTGATCAGAAGTCTAAAGGGTGAGGCCTAATTGATAAAAGGGTTCAGAGGAACTTGACGAAAGATTTGTCAAGAAGAGAACTTTTTGTCAAAACTCAATGTATCATATAAATAAAAATACAGCTGTGAGAGCCAGAGGATGGGGATAAATGGTTAACCGCCTGTTTTAGCTCCTCTTCCTCTTTGGCTGTCTTAGAGATTTCTTGGGATAAATTCCAAAAGACTTGTGTGTACAAGAAGTTTTGACATTTATTGATACTACTGATTTTGAAATTAGTTTTAATTTCAAATTCCCTCTTCAGCTCTTACTGCATTATTTTAAAGTTACTTAGGCTCCAATCCAGAAGCCTCAATTTTCTCATCTGTAAAATGGAAACAATAGATCTTACTGCATAGGTTTTAAATTGTGATTAAATTGAATAATTCATCAAAATATCTTATACTTAATGTAGCAATTTAGATTAGTGGATTTTCCAGGAACACACTTACATTTAAATATTAGACAAAGAATTTACTCTAAATATAGGTAAGCAAGCTACTATAAATGATTATTTCAAATGATTTTCCCTGTGAGTTTAAATACACAGCTAAAGAAAAACTTAAACTTGAGGAATGAACAGAAGAAGAGATAGAGTTAATATCTGACAGTCAATTAACAAAAGATAATGGATGAAAAAGCAGCACAAAGACAATGCCAGTGGATAAGGATTGTGGATCAGAGTTAAATTCAGTTTGTAGTTATCATAAACTGTTTTCCTCATATGGATATTAAATGAACTGTATTTTCAAGGAGTTTATTATCAAGTGGAGGAAACATTTAAAAAGACACTATGTCAGTATAATCTAGTAAGTGCAATGACAGAAATTAATGCAGTGTTAGAACATCATGTAAGTCCTTTTGTGGAGGACTTACATAAAGGGTAATCAAATAATTTGTTAAAATATTGAATGAGATGAGACATCACCTGAGCCAAATTATGAACCACAGGTTCATAATTTATGAAGCGTAGGTTTGCCAGTCAGGGTTCTAATGCAAAGAATGCAATCCTCTCCAGATTGTGTAAAGAGAAAGGGATTTATAATGGTTCATCAAATGACATTTAATCACTAAAAGTGCAGATGAAATGGACTCTAGTCTGAGCTTCCAGAAAAAAATTTTATAACCACACTATAGGACTGGTTTACTAATGAAATTGCCACACCTGCCATCGTCAGGAAGCCATCTGGTAATCTGAATAATTAATATAACAGATATTAACTCTAGAACCAGAGTTCTGCTACAATCAGAAAACTTCCTGAATAAGAAAGCTGGTAGTGCCTTTGTATTATAACAAAATTGTTTCATAATTTGCTTTTACTCTCCTTTGTTAATTCAGTTCTAAACTCAAGCTTTTCATGATTACTAAACTTATATGAGAGGCAAGGGAAATAGGAAAGCATCACATTAACTTTCTAGCTTTTGCAATTTAAGAAGGTATACTAGAGGGAAGTTGTAATGTATATTAAGTAATCACATAGACAGTATAAATTATCCATTAGAAATAGGGGGAAATAAGCAACAGCATGAATAAACATCAAACCAATTTTCCAAGATATGAAATAGCATATACTATGTAGAAAATATGTATTTATACTATGGCCTTAAGTACAACAGAAGAACTGAACACTACAAAGCTGAACTAGGTAGAGGTTACACTACAGGTTCTGTATTCCAAAATCAAAGCACTATCTTCCATGTGATGAGATTGCTCCCCTGAAGAACAGATGGTGTATGAAGGCATAGTGTGTTTTATGTTATTGAATATACAGCCTATGACTGGAAATAAATATTTCTCCCCTCAGTATATCCACTTTTCACACATTCTTTTCCTAATGGCATTTTCTACTTCTAACTGATACAATGGAGTATAAACTATTAAAATATAAATTAAGGGCTTAGCCCCTGTAGCTAAGTGGTTAGGGCCCTGGCCACATGCACTGGCGCTGGTGGGTTTGAACCTGGCCTGAGCCTGCTAAACAATGACAACAACAACAAAATAGCCTAGCATTGTGATGGGGGCCTGTAGTTCCAGCTACTTGGGAGGCTAAGGCAAGAGAATCACTTAAATCCAAGAGTTTGAGGTTGCTGTGAGCTGTGACACCACGGCATTCTACTGAGGGTGACAGAGTAACACTCTGTCACCAAAAAAAAAAAATATATATATATATATATACATATATATATATATACATACATATATATATACATATATATATATATATGTATACACACACATACCCGTGTTTCCCCCAAAATAAGACACTGTCTTATATTTATTTTTTCTCAGGAAGACACTCTAGGGCTTATTTTCAGGGGATATCTTATTTTTATTCAATATAATACAACAATCTACATTTATTCAAATACAGTTAAGTAATCTTCTGGAACTTGACAAGGGGAGCTGACCTTGGTGGGGCTGGTGCTAGTGATGTGTGAGCTCCTTTCCCCTAGCTGTTCCCACAAGCACAATAGGATGCCTGCGATGGCAGTTACCATATACGCACCCATGCAAGTGTGAAGGCTTGGAGAAAGGAGCTATGTCAGATAAAAGGTATGCTAGTCTTCCTTACTGCTCCGCACTGAAATGCATGGCGTGGCTATGCAGACACACTGCATAGCCATGCTCATCACTAGGTCTTATTATCAGGGTAGTGCTTATATTTGACAAATGCATAGAAATTCTGCTAGGGCTTATTTGGGGGGTAGGTCTTATTTTCAGGGAAACACAGTATACATACATATATATATATATATATATATATAGAGAGAGAGAGAGAGAGAGAGAGAGATATTCTGTTTTTAAGAAAAAGCCAACTTTAGAGGTTTATACCTGCTTTTATTTCATGTTTAATCTCTATTAATTATAAAGATATTTTGCAGCTACAATGAAGCATGACATACACATACATGCACACACATGCATAAGACACACATACATACATGTATAGCTCCTGTGAAACTTTAAAATATCATCAGTAGAGTTTTCAGAATTTTTTTTTAATATAAGAAAATTTCAAGTAAAGTAGAGGGAAAGATACCACAAAAACAATCAAAGATTTTGAAAACATATCAAATTGAACTTTTATAAATGAAGACTATACTAATTAAAAGAATACATTTCACTTCCAGCTAGGAAGCAGCATGTAATGGAAGACTATTGCTCTCAATGCAAACTAGAAAATGTAGACATATTACCAAAATAATATTTGAAGACATTTATAAAAGCAACAATTCCTAGGTGAATTAAAATTCTAAGGATATAAGAGTAGCTCTGAGATGAGCTGATGCTTGGTGCCAATTTTCTTGCCTGAGGGGATTTTTTGGATGCTGTGTTCGAGCTAAAGATTAACCTTGGCAGTGACTAAGATGGGCTTCAATCACCCCTATCACTTGATATTCAAGTCTTCTATAATTATGTCTTTTGAATATAGGCTGGAATTACTGGCTTGCTTCTACGTTTGAAATAGAATATGACAAGTAATATGATTTTGCTACTGAGAGTAGGATTTTAAAAGAATTGATTCTGTTTTAAGTTCTTGCTCTTCATTCAGGAAACCACTTGCCATAATATGAGTTTTAACACATGGAAAGACTCATGTAGTAAGGGGCCATGCCTTGTCAACAACTTTGTGAGTAATTAAAGGTAGATACTTCATCACAGTCAAGCCTTCAGATGAGACAACTACCACCACTGTATTAAAAAGTTTGATTAAAAATCATGGGAGTCCTTGAGACAGAGCATCTAACTAAGTGATGCTCATATTTCTGACTTACACAACTATGAGATAATAACATTTTGGTTGTACTAAGCTGATAAATTTAAATTAATTTTAAGTAAATAACCACTGTTGGGGCCAACTCATCCAGAGAACAACAACCATTAAGGAATATTTAATTTATAACAGAATAACAAAATAAATAAAGCAAACATTATTGGACTAAAAGGAAAATGGAAAGAGATAGAATTATAATCTGAGATTTCAATCACTTCCTCTCAATAGTTGATAGGATAATTATTTAAAAAATAAGTAATTATACATAAGACTTGGGCAACACAAACAAATGAATTTGATCTGTCATTTATAGAATAAGCCACTTCAAAATAGCAGAATTCACTTTTTATAAATTGAACATGGAATATTGAACAAGATAAACCACAAAACAAATCTTAAGCATGAAAAACATACAAAGATTCATTTTTGCTACAAATATTAAATTAAATATTTATAACAGGCTCGGCGCCTGTAGCTCAACTGGCTAAGGCGTAAGCCACGTACACCTAAGGTGGCAGGTTCGAATCCCCAGCCTGGACCCGCCAAACAACATTGATGGCTGCAACCAAAAAAAAAAATAGCTGGGCATTGTGGCGGGCGCCTGTGGTCCCAGCTACTTGGGAGGCTGAGGCAGGAGACTCTTTTGAGCCCAGGAGTTGGAAGTTGCTGTGAGCTGTGATGCCACAGCACTCTACCCAAGGGGACAGCTTGAGGCTCTGTCTCAAAAAAAAAAAATATTTATAACAGATAACTAGAAAAGATATCTAAATGGTTAGAAAGTGAAAAAAAACACAATTCTAAATAACATATAAGTTAATGAAAACATTAAGAGAAAAATTTTGAAAAAATTCAAACTGTATTTTGAATGTAATAAAAATGAAAATACAACAAAAAGACATTTATCAAATGTAGCCAAATCATTTCATCTAGGGAAATTTATAGAATTAAATGCCTATATTAGAAAAGAAGAAAAGAATGAATGATCTGAATTTACCCCTTATGAATCTTAAAAACTAGGAACCAATTTCATACCTGTGAGCAGAACAAATGGAATTAATAAACATGAAAGCAAAATTTGTAGAACATAACAAGATTGATAAGACATATATAAAATATTGCATTCTGCATCATTTTCAGATTGTTCATTCTTTGATAACACTCTGAAAGCTTCCTAAAGATGGATTTTGTAACACTAACTTATCTCATCAAATTCTAAGACTGGAAGGAGGGGAACAAGGCAGCAGAATAGAACTCTCCAGAGACTGTCTCCACAGAAACATTAATTTAAAAAAAAGCTAAGAAAACCAAGTGAGAGATGACAGTGCCTGCTTTTAGCACAATAATAATTTTTAAAAAGACACACTGAAGATGGTAAGATTAATAGTTTTATGTTTACCACACCACCCTTTCCCCGAGCCCTGGCAGCAGAATGCAGAGAGATATACCATGCACTTGGGGAAAGACAATGAAGTATAAGACTTTATCTTGAACCCCAACCCTGGGAAAACACAATGCTGAAAAGATTCCATATTTCAGACCATTGCACATGGACTGGACCTCTTGCTACAACACCAAGCAAATCACATAGCCCCAGGCATCAGGCTTGCATTGAAAAACCAATCTCCAGCATGTAACAGCTCCAGGCTAACATCAGAAACTCAGAGTTCCAAAAAATCCTCAAAATCACGTAGACCTCAGCAGTTCTTGGCTTCAGGTGAGCCTCATCCCCACAATGGTACATCTTCCTCACATTTCTTGCCTGCTCCAGCACAACATGTGCTGTTTCCAGGCTTCTGATAACAATTCACTGGCTACACCTGACTCAGGCTGTACCAGAGACTTCTTGCAGTACTTTATCAGTCACATCTTTCCAGCACTTCTGGCCTGCCTTGGTGCCATTCTTGCCATGGACTTTCCCAGATAAAGCCAGTCTGTGACTACTGGAGTAAGTATTTAGCTCTTTTAATGAGCAGATGATTAATGCAGAGTCACAAGAATAAAAAAAATTCAAATAAGCATGACATAACAAAATAATTACTTACCATGGACTGTGGTCCTATAAAAATGGAGAAGTAAGAACTGTCTTGCAAAGAATTCAAAATACCTCTTTTAAGAAAGGTTAGAGAACTGTGAGAAAATACAGAGAAACACTTTAACTCAATAAAGAAGATAATAAAGAACTGGAGAAAAATATTAATGCAGACATTGAAGAAAATTAAAAATGCAATATAGAAACATCTATCTCACAATTGATAAAGTAGAATAAAGAATTTAGGAAGTTGAAGACATGTTATTTAAAAACAAACATGCAGGCCAGGTACGGTCTGTAAACCCAACACTCTGGGAGGCCGAGGCAGGTGGATTGCCTGAGGTTCAAGACCAGCCTGAGCAAGAGTGAGAGCCCATCTCTAAAAGAGGCCAGGTGTTGTGGCAGGCACCTGTAGTCCCAGCTACTCGAGAAGCCGAGACAAGAGAATTGCTTGAGCCCAAAAGTTTGAGGTTACTGTGAACTGTGAGCCATAGCACTCTACTGAGAGTGACAAAGTGAGACTCTGTCTCAAAAAATAAACTAAAATAAAATAAATAAAATATACATGCAGTGGAGATAAAAGGAAAAAAAAGGAATGAATAGAGCCTATGGGATATATGTGATATCCTCAAAAGACAAAATATCCCAATCATAGGGGTTAAAGAGAAGAGGAAAATAAAGGGTTGAAAAGCTTATTTAAAGAAATCATACCAAAAAAAGAACTTTCCAAACCTGGAGAAAGATGTAAATATCCAGGTACAGATAGTTTAAAGGTATCCAATAATATTCATTCCACATACAACTACTTCATGTTATATTACAATAAAAGCATCAAAAATCAAAAATGAAGAGAAAATCCTGAAAGCAGCAGGAGAAAAGAAGAAAATAACATATAAATGAGTTCCATTATGGGTTGCAGCAGACTTTTTAGCAGAAACGTCATAAGTTAGGAGAGAGTGGGATGCTATATTTAAAGTTCTGAGGGGAAAAAAAAAGTCAAAGGAGAATATTGTACTCAGAAAATACATTCTTCAGAAATAAGGAGAGACACTTACTTGTTTAGACAAACAAAAGCACAGGGAGTTCATCCTCACCAGAACTGACATATAAGAAATTATGAAGAAAGTTTTTTAAGTTGAAAGAAAAGGACATTAATGAGTAACACACACACACAAAAATGAAATTTTAAAAGTCACTAGAGAAAGTTTAAATTTAGAATACTCTAATACTGTGTTGGTGACATACAAATCATACTTGTCTTTAGTATCAAGGTTAAAATAAAACTTTATTAAAATAATAATTGCTAGAATGTTTGTTAAGGAATATTTGAGGTAAAAAGATATAAATTATGATTTACAAAAATTAAAAAATGTGGAGGTGGAGTAGAATAAATGCATAGAAGTGTTTTAATTTATCATCAGCTTAATATAATGTTTTAAAACTATGAGATGTTTTTAAATCTCATACTAACCACACAAAAAATACATACATAATTAAAAGCAGGAATCAAAACATAGCACTAGAGGAAATCACTGAGCCATAAATGAAGGCACCAAGGAAAAAAGAAAAGAATAGAGGATCTATAGAACAACCAGAAAACAATTAACAAATTTGCAATAGTTAGTTCTAACCTAACAATAATTACTTTGAATGTAAATGGAGTAAATTCTTTAATTAAAGTCATAGAATATATGGATAGATAAAAACACAGGTCCAACTTTGTGCTGCCTAAAAGACACTCATTGTACTTATAAGAACACATATAGACTAAAAATTAAAAAATAAAATTCATGAAAAGGATACCAAAAAGAGCATCAGACCTACTACACTTTAAGTCAGAAACACACAAAAGGGACAAAAGAGATCATTATATAAATGATAAAGGTGTTAATACAGCAAGAGCAGGATACGTAAAAATTGTAATGTCCAATATCAAAGAACCTCAATATATAAAATAAATATTAATAGATCTGAAGAGAGAGATAGACTGCAATGAAATCAGAATATGAAACTTCCAAACTCCACCTTAAGCAACAAAGACATCGTAGAGAATAAAATCAATAAGGAAACGTGGGACTACAACTACACTCTATATCAAACAGACCTAATAGACATAGGATCTCTGACAATTAAATTTGTGAATTTGCCACCATGCACTTACTTTGGCACCCTTGTACAAATGACTTGGTAAGGTTTTATAACATTGATATATCAGTGTCCCACACTGACATGTAGTGGTGTCTCACTGAGTAGAATTCACTATTGTTATTGGATGTTATATATGCAAAAATGTTGGAGCTTGAATTGAATCAATGAAGAAACATCAGATGTCTTATTAAATTTGGCAAGAATGGAATTGAAATCAGCACTATATTAGTCTTGAAAATGGCAGTGTACAAGTAGATTAAATGTTTTTCTGAGAGGAAAAAAGTGTCATTGGCAAAGAGAGGTCAGGGCAGCCAGTAGCTAGCAGAACTGACAAAAACATTGCAAAGGTTTGCCAATTCGTGTCAAAATTTTTGGTTGACTGTGAGAAGCATAGAAGACCAAGTAAACATCAATAGAGAAACAGAAAAATCTTAACTGAAAATGTTGGCCAACAACTCATCATGGCTTTTGCATCATGAGAATGCACCATTTCACATGGTACTGTCTGTGAAGGAGTTTTTAGCCAAAAAACACATAACTATATTGGAACACACTCCCTTCTCACCTTATCTGGCCCACATTGACATTTTTCTTTACCTGAAGATTAAAAAAGAAATGGAAAGAACAACATTTTGATGACATTCAGGGCTTCAAGTGTAATATGATTACAGCTATAATGGGCATTCTGGAGAAAATGTTCCAAAGTTGCTTTGAAGTGTGGACTAGACGCATAGCTTCCCATGGGGAGTACTTTGAAGGTAACTGTAGTGATTTTCAGCAATGAGGTATGTAGCACTTTTTCTTGGATGAGTTTGTAAACTTAATTGTCAGACCTCATATACAGAGCATTCTACCAAATAACAGCAGAATACACATTCTTTTCAACTGCACATGGAACATTCATTAGAATAAGTTATATGTTAGGACAGAAAAAGTATTAAATTTAAACAGACTGAAATTAGATCAAATATCTAATATCTTTTCTGACCATAATAACATAAAAGTAGAATTCATAACATGACGAACTTCAGAAATTCACAAATATATGGAAATTAAACAACATGCTCTAAACAACCAGTGGGTCAACAAAATAAATTTTAAAATATCTTTACTCAAACAAAATAGAAACAAAACATTTCAAAGCCTGTCAGATATAGCAAAGGCAGTTCTAAAAAAGATTATAGGACTAAACATCTACATCAAAAAGGAAGTTCTTGAATAAACAACTTAATTTTAAATCATGAGGAGATGGAAGGCTGGGCACAGTGGCTCATGCCTGTAATCCTAGCATTCAGGGAGGCCAAGGCTGGTGGATAGCCTGAGCTCACAAGTTCGAGACCAACTTGAGCATAAGCAAGACCCTATCTCTACTAAAATAGAAAAAATGGAGGCAAGAGGATTGCTTGATCCAAGGAGTTGGAGGTTGCTGTGAGCTATGATGCCACAGCACTCTACCCAGGAGCAACAGCTTGAGACTCTGTCTTTAAAAAAAAACAAAAAAGATCTGAGTTGGTATAAAATGGCAATAATAAATATCAGAAAAAGAAATGAATAACATGGAGATGAGAAAACAATAGTAAATATCAGTTAAACCAAGAGTTTTTTTTGAAAGATATACAAAATTAATAAAATTTCAACAAGACTAAAAAAAGAAGAGGCAATTAAATAAAATGAAGATATTGCAACAGAGACAATGGAAATACAAAGGATCACAAAAACCTATTACAATAAATTGTATGGAAAGAAATGGATAACCTAAAAGAAATGGTTGATTCAATGCATGCAACCTATAAATATTGAATTATGATGAAATACAAAAATCTTAATAGACAAAGAATGAGTAAGAAGATTGAATCAGCAATAAAATACGTCCCATCAAAGAAAAGCCCAGGAATTGAACCTGCTCAATTCTATCAAACACTTAAAGAAAGAACTAATACCAATTCTCAAACTCTTCAAAACATTTAAAAAGGAAGAAATACTTTTAAAGTCATTTTATAATACCAGCATTACTCTGACAGAGAAACCACAAAAGGGAGAAGACTACAGCCCAATATTCCTAATGGACATAGATGCAAAAGTATTCAAGAAAATATTAAAAAATTGAATTCAGAAGCACAGTAAAAAGACAATTCACCACAACCAAATGGGATTAATCTAAGGGATATAAGGACTATTCAATATATCAAAAGTAACAAATAGGATACACAATAATAGATAAGGCACAAAGACTTTCTAACCATTTCCATGGATTAAAGAAATGCAATTGGAAATACTCAGCACCCCTTTGGATAAAAACTCTAAACAAATTAGGTATAGAAGGAATATACCTCAACACAATAAAGGCTATATATTGCAAAATAGTTAAAAGAATAGTTAATGTGGAAAAGTTTATAGCTTTTCCACTAGGATTCAAAAGGTAAGGAAGCCCATATAGCACTGGATTTCCTAGACCAAGCACTTAGGCAAGATAAAAAGGAAAAAAAGGACACCTGAATTGAAAAAAAAAGAAGTTAAATTTTCTGTTTTCTCTGTTTGCAAATGACATGATCTCATATGCATAAATTCCTAAAGACTTCACCAAAACCTTTTAGAAACTAATAAACACTCTCAGTTAAGTAATGGACATAAAATTAACACATGAAAATCTGTAGCATTTCTACATATTAAAAGTGACAATATAAAAAGAAATCAAGAAAATAATCCCATTTTCAATAGCCTCCAGAAAATAAAATAATACTTAGAAGTAAATCTCATTAAGAAGGCAAATTATCTTTGTGATGAAAATAACAAAACATTGGTGAAAGAAATGGATCAGAGGAATCAATGTTGTTAAGATGTCCATTCTACCCAAAGTGATCTAAAGACTCAATGCAATTTACATTAATGGATAGTATATTAATGATATCCTCTACAGAAACAGGAAATAAAAATCTGAAGGATTTTTATATAGAACCATAAAAGACCTCAAATAGCCAAAGCAATCTTTAGCAAAAGGATAAATATGGAGACATCACACTAATTGACTTCAAAATATACTACAAAGCTATAGTAATCAAAACAGCATGGTGCTGCTAAAAATAGGCACATAGATTCTGGGAAGATGGCCGACTGGTAGCAACCCTGGTCAGAGGCTCCTGAGCAAAGGAAGAAATACTGGTTGGAATCAGAATCTATGAAGCCAGAGACGGGGAGCTGAGCCCAGAAAGAAGTTCAGCAAGCTATAAATCC
>CAUYTI010120298.1:0-28283 GCA_963575145.1 Galago senegalensis
AGTTCAGGGAAGTTTAACAAAATGTCTACATATTTCTACCTAAGGCTTAATGCCTAGTTACAACGATGTGATTTGTTGAGGTTCTCTTTCCGGAAAGGGATAGTTAATATTTCACACTGGAGATGTAATAGTCCTAGGCTGCTAAGTGCCATCTGGTCCAAGGTAAGTACAGGACAATAAAGGAGGCAGTTAAACCAACAAAGATCAGAGGGTTTTTCCGTCCTCTGTTTCCTCTCTTGACTCTGACTGAGGTTGGATCTCTTGCTTCCTGTTAGTGGCTTCCAGCTCTGCTGCCCCCTAGAGGGCAGCAGGGAAGTCAGGCCTGCCTCTCCCCTGAGTGTGGGCACAGAGAAACCAAAGCATGCCTCCAAGGGAGCAAGTCACCTGCCAGTGGCTTGTTCCTGCTTGCAGGGCACAGCCCCTGCCCGACCCAGTCCAAGGCCCAGTAAGTCCAGACTGCAGAGCCCTGGGGCCCTGGTGCTGCCCACCCAGCAAGGCCTCTTTCTGGTCTGAACTCTGTCTTCCTCTTCTCTCTGCCCTGGTCTTAGACACCCATCCTCCAGAGCAGGAAATGGCCTCTCACCTGCCCTCTTCTCATATGCCACCTAATGTAGTCCTCCTTCCCCTGTCCCAAGCTTCTGCCAGGCCCCCTGTTCACACTTCCCTTCAGGACCTCCGCTGAGCCATCACATGTACCTCTAACTTTTGAACTGTTCTCCTAAGCCTGCCCCTGGCTTCTCCTCTTCCTACACCAAAAATACTGTTTTGTTTTAGATTCCAAAACTACCTGTGACTCTCAATGACCACCCTTTGGTACACCAGGCTCCCAAGACTCCTCCCCAGAGGAGGAGTCTCTGTGTGCTCCTGGGAACAGAACTGTCGGGGGCAGGGGGGTCTTAATGTGTCTTTAGGCAGCATCCAGGCTGTCTGGCTTCCTCATGGCCATATTGCTTTACAGGATATGGGTCCTATGTACAACTTCTTTCAACCAAGCTGCAACCAGTTGCCGTTCATGTGGTTTCCACGCAGGTTTCAGGTGAGCTGGGCATAGGGCCCCTCCCAAAGGGCAGAAGGCCATGGTTTTTACCCTTGAGAGTGACCCCTTGGGACTGTGGCTGAGGGAGCCATGTCAGGGCACCTGCAATGCAGGAATACCCTGGGCTGAGGGAAACGGTACCCATGGGTCTCCCAGATCATTTCTAGACAAGTCACCCTGCATTTCCTATTTTAGTCCCTGGGTGCCAGGGGTGCTGGTGTATGTGGTTGACAATGTGTTCTGAACAACACTGACTAGTTCTACAAGGTGGTAAAGAGTCCTTCTTTGTGTCATCTCCTTAGGACCATGAGGAGAATCCAATTTGTTGCAGTTGTTCTCCTTGTATCTTAATGTTAATGAGGATTTATATTGATTGAGTGGGCCAGTTGCTAACCTAAGAACCTTCCATGCTGTCACTGCTTTAGTCCTCCCAGTGACTATGAGTAGGTGCTACTATTTTTTAAATTTCAGTTTACTGAGGGGTTTACTAAAGCACAGAGTGGTTCAGGAATATGTCTCATGTTTGAAAGTCTAGGATTCAAAGAACTGGAGTTGAACTGCCCTCCCCTTTTGGGACTACCTCATGATAGTAACCCCCAACCCTGGAGAGGGCTGGCCTGCTCAGGCCCTGGGGCCCTGCAGAGCCATATCACTGGTTGCATCTGTGACTTATCTGCCTGGGCTTTTCATGTCCATTATTTTGCACAGGGACCTCAGCTAGGGACCTCAGGTCCTCAGCCAGGGACCTGAGTCCAATCTGGTCCTCCAGTTGTGTTGGAAACACTGTGCTGGCCACATTCCTGGGACAGAGGAGAGAACTGATCATTAGAGAAGACCTTCCCTGCCCCGAGGTTGGAAGCTGGCTGCCTCCTATAGGGTGGGAAGAGGGGGCTTCAAGCTCCTCCTGACAGAGCCACCCCAATATGGCCAGGCACATCCTGATGGTATGTCCTAGCTCTGGGCCCAACCAGCTCATGGTCAGAAGGTTGGTGATGGGTAGAGCATGCTGTTGATGCTGTCCTGAGCTCCAAGTAGAAATGGATAGAAGTTATCCCTGTATTTCTAGGCTGAGATCTGAGCCAGGTTCTGGTCACTCTTGATCTAGGCTTAGCTCTAAGTTCAGTTTGTGGCCTGGGAGAGGGAGGGCCAGGGTGAAGAAGCCCCCAAACTGTGCCAGGTGATATGGAGAGAGTGGAGGGACTCTGTCTGGCTTTTGTGTTGGGGAAAGGGATTCAATTCAAATGTTCTGGGAAATTGGGACTAGAGTAATTCTTCCCAGTCAGGCTTCAGGGAAGGTAGCATTATGGAGGCATTGTCAGAGCTGATATCAGGCTTAGAGAATGACCTGTCAAAAGGAGAGATGAGAAGGAGGGCTCTTGAGGCAGAGGAATGAGAGAGAATGCTGGGGGCACAGCCAAGTCTTGTAGTAGTCCATGCTGTGAGTGCCTAGAGGAAGAGTGGTTACAAGCCCAGAAGCTTTTGGGGAGACTGATTTGTGGGGTTGGATGTAGGAACTGGATTCTTTCAGCAGTAGGGAGCATCTCTAAAGGGTGTCAACTAAGAGGGAGGGTGGTTGTGACAACTGGACTTTGAGGTGGGCAGGGAAACCAGGTTAAAATATTTGAGTGAGCCTAAGAAGAATTCCTGAACTCTTGAATGGGCAGAAGGAGTCCAGGTGGGTGAAAAGGATGGTGAGTGGGCAGCTTTATTTATAGATGAATCAGAACAGAGTGTGAGGGGGCATAACAGGAAAATGAGCATATCTTATATGGGGGCCAGTAGGTGAGACAAGAAGAAGGCATATGCCAGGGCTGGGATCTGGAAGACCGAAGAGCCAGTCTCATTAAGAGAGAGAGTCTTAGTAAAAAAAAGCAGCATTCAGGGCCCATCTTCACTGACCTACCTTGATTCTCAGACCCTATCCAGGGTTAGGACAATAGCATGTACATAATTCCTGTTTTTTTGGCTTGGCTTCCATTTTTTTTTAAACTCTGCTATGAAATTTACTTTTTAAGTTAAAAAATAATTGTTCCTAGTCATTGGGGTAAAGAGAATAAAGAAGAACAAAGAATAAAAATAAATAAATATAGCATATACGATATAAAGAACAACATTAAGTGAACAAGTGTTTGTATTATGGGCATTCCAGAAAGAGAAAAAAAGGGGAAAGGTAAGAAAAATATATTTGATGAAATTAAAGAAGAAAAATACCCAAGTATTGAGAAAGATATGGACATCCAGGTCTAGGAAGTTCATAAAAATCCCAAATGTATTCATTTGAAACAAGTCCTCTTATTTATATTATTGAAGGTCAAAGACAAAGTATTCCAAAAGAGGGAAGAGAATAGTGGCAAGGCACATACAAGGGAATCTCTATTAGAATAACAGTGGATTTCTCAGCAGAAACCTCACAGTCTGGTAGAGAATGGGATGATACATTCAAAGTACCAAAAGAAAGAAACTGTCAGTCAGGAATATTATACCTAGGAAAATTATCCTTCAAAAATGAAGAAAAAATAAAAATTTTGACAGATAGGCAAAAGGTGAAGGAATCCATCACTGTAATTCATGCCTTACAAGAAATGTTCAAGAGGATCTTATATCTGGAAATAAAAAGATGCTAATCACCTTCATGAAAACACATAAAAGTATAAAACTCATTGGTAGAGCCAGTACCTAAATGAAAAAGAGGGAAAAATAAAATCTTATCACTATAAAATACCACCCAACTGCCAATATGAACAATAGAGAGCCAGTAAAAAAGGATTTATTTCTCGTCTGTACAGAACAACTAGAAAACAATCAAAAAATGACAGAAGTTAAGTCTTCACCTATCCATAATAACTTTGAGCATAAGTGAATTAAATTCCTCACGGAAGTAGACTGGTAGCATACCTACAAGAAACTCACTTCATTTTAAAATATACATAAAAACTGAAAGTTAAGGAATGGAAAAAGATATTTGATAAAAATGGGGACCAAAAGTGAGCAGCAGTAAATATACTTACATCAACAAAATACACTTAGAGTCAAAAGCCATGAAAGAGACAATGAAGAACATTACATAATAAAGGGATCTACTAAGCAAGAGAATATAACAACTGTAAATATATATAAACTTAACATCAGAGCCACAGATATATAAAGCAAAGATTATGAGATATAAAGGGACAAAGAGATCCCAGTGTAGTATAATTGGGAACTTCAACACCCCAATATCAGCGTTAGACAAATTATCTAGACAGAAAATCAATAAAGAAACATCGGATTTAACTACACCATACCAAATTGACCTAAGAAATATTTATAGAACATTTCACCTAACAGCTGCAGAATACACATTCTTTTTACCAGCAGATGAGACATTCTCCAGGATTGACCATATGTAGGATGGCAAAACAAGTCTCAAAAGATTTTAAAAATTGTAATTGTATCCAGTATCTTTAATCTGATTGTAATGGAATAAAAGTAGATATCAATAACAAGAGGAGTCTTTGAAACTATACAAATATATGGAAATTAAACAACATGCTTCTGAACAAAAAACAGGTGAAGGAAGAAATTCAAAAGGAAATTTAAAAATGTGTTGATACAAATGAAAATAAGAGCACAACATACCAAAACCTATGGGGCACAGTGAAAGCAGTATTAAGAGGCTACCAATATTTATAGCAATAAATGCCTAAATCAAAAAACAAGAAAGATTTCAAATAAACAACCTGATGATGCATCTCAAGAAACTAGAAAAGCAAGAACAAACCATACCTAAAATTAGTAGAAGGAAAAAAAAGAATAAAGATTAGAGAACGGATAAAATTGAGATTAAAAAAATACAAAAGGGCTCGGTGCCTGTGGCTCAAGTGGTTAGGTGCCAGCCACATACACCTAAGGTGGTGGGTTCAAATCCAGCCCGGGCCCACCAAACAACAATGATGGCTGCAACCAAAAAATAGCTGGGCATTGTGGCAGGCGCCTGTGGTTCCAGCTACTCGGGAGGCTGAGGCAGGAGACTCACTTGAGCCCAGGAGTTGGAGGTTGCTGTGAGCTGTGATGCCACAACACTCTATCCAGGGAGACAGCTTGAGGCTCTGTCTCAAAAAACAAAAAAAAACAAAAAACAAAAGATCAACAAAAGAAGTTGGGTATTTTGAAAAGATAAATAAAATTGAAAAACGATTAACTAGACAATGAAAAAAAAAGAGACACAACCCAAATAAATCCCATGTTAAAAGGAGGCATCACAGCAATAGAAGACACACGCATGATAACAAATGTTAAAAAAAAAATACTCTGGGCAGTGCGTGGCTCAAAGGAGTAGGGCACCAGCCCCATATGCCAGAGATGGTGGGTTCAAACCCAGCCCTGGCCAAAAACCTCCAAAAAAAAAAAAAAAAAGGTCATTATCCCTAACCATTGGGTGAAATGCAAATAAAAACCACAGTGAGAGTGGTTATTATCCAAAAGATGAAAAATAATGAATGCTGGTGAGGATGTAGAGAAATTGTATCCATGTGTTTTTCATTTCAAAATAATAATTAAGGGGGTAAAAATGTCTTTATTACCAGGATATCTTGCATAATGCTTAAGTCAGGGCATTTGGCACACCCATCACTGGAATAGTATTCTTTATATCCAAGAGATAAGTTTTTAATCTCTTACCCACCCTCCTGCCATGGTTTCTCATGTCTTAAATTGCTTCATGCTCATATGTACCCGTCTATTAGGTCCTACTTATTAGGGAATGTTTGGTGTTGGAGTTATGGTGTTTGGTTTTCCATTCCTGAGATAACTTTACTTAAGATAATGGTCACCAGCTTCTTCTAGATTGATGCAAATGACATTATTTCATTCTTTTTTTTATGGCTGAGTAGTACTCCATTGTGTGTGTGTCTCACATCTCACATTTTCTTTATCCACTCATGAATTTAAGGGCACTTAGGTAAATTTTTATTTCACATCTTTAAATTTATGAATTGAGCTGTGATAAGCATTTGAGTGCATGTGTCTTTTTGAAAAAATGACTTCATTTCCTTTGGTAGATACCCAGCAGTAGAATTGCTGGATTAGATGCTAAATCTACATTCATTTCCTTGAGGAATCTTTATACTGTTTTCCATAGTGGTGGTACCAATTTGTAGTCCCACCAACAGTGTATAAGTGTTCTTTTCTCTCTGCATACTTGCTAACATCTATTTTTTCTTTTTTAGTAATGGTCATTCTGATAGGGGTAAGTTGGTATTTTATTGTAGTTTTAATTTGAATTTCCCAGATGATTAGTGATTTGAGCATTTTTTCATGTTTGCTGGTCATGTGTCTTTTTTCAAAAATCTTCTAGCCATGTCTTTTGACCACTTTCTTATGGGATTGATTATTATTTTTCTTGCTCCTTTGTTTGAGTTCTTTATAGATTCTGGATATCAGTCTTCTGTTAGATGTATAGTTCATGAATATTTTCTCCCATTCTATAGGTTGTCTGTTCACTCTGTTGATTATTTTACTTTGCTGTGCAGAAGCTTTTTAGCTCCAGTATAGTCCTATTTATTCATTTTTGTTGTTAGTATATTTAGCATTGAAGTCAGAGTCATAACTTCTTTGTCTAAAATAATTTCCTCCCCTCCAAAAGATAAATAATTTTCCCTACATTTTCTTTTAGAATTTTTAATGGATTTGTGCCTTACATTTAAGTCTTTAGTTTATCTGGAGTTAATTTTTGCATATGGGATATAGATCCTTTTTCATTCTTCTGTATGTGACTGTGCAATTTTCCCATCACTGTTTATTGAATAGGGCTTTCTTTTCTCAGTGTTATGTTATTGTCTGCTTTGCTAAAGATTAGTTAGTTACAAGTAGCTGGTTTTAATTCTAGGTTCTCTGATCTGTTCCATTGGCCTGTGTTCTCCTTGAAGCCCGTATCACCCTGATATCAAAGCCAGAAAAGGATACAACAAAAACAGAAAACTACAAACCAATAACTCTATGAACATATGAGAATAGATGCAAAAATTCTCAACAAAGTACTAGCAAATTGAATTCTACAGTACATCAAAAAGAGAATCCACTATGATCAAGTGGGTTTCATCCCATGGGTACAAAGATGGCTTAATATATGCAAGTAAATAAATGTGCTTCACCACATAAACAGAAACAAAAACAAAGACCATATGATCATCTCGATAGATGCAGAAAAGGCTTTCAATAAAATCTATCATCCTTTCATGATAAAAATTCTCAACAAGTAGTCATACCCCCAAATTATAAAAGCCATATATGACAAACCCATAGCCAAACCTCATAATGAATAAAGAAAAGTTGAAAGCATTCCCCTTATGAACTGCAATAAGACGAGGATGCCCACTGTTACTACTTCTATTCAACATATTATTGGAAGTCCTAGCAGAGCAATCAGGCAAGAGAAGGGAATAAAAATTATCTGAAGGAAAGAGGAGGTCAAATCATCTCTGCTGACAATATGATCCTATATCTTGAAAATCCTAAAGACTCCACCAAAAGACTCCCGGAATTGATAAATGAATTCATTCATCTCAGGTTACAAAATCAATGTATACAAATAAGTAGCATTTCTATATACTAATAATAGCCAATTAGAGTAAACTGCGGACTCAATATCATTCATAATAGCTCCAAATAAAATAAAATACTTAGAAATATATTTAACAAAGGAGATTAAAGACCTCTACAAAGAGAACTACAAAACGCTGATGAAAGATTGCAGAAGACACAAATAAATGGAAAAACATCTCATGATCATCGATTGGTAGAATCAACATTATTAAAATGTTCATACTGTCCAAAGTGATTTATCAATTCAATGAAATCTCCATCAAAATACCAACATCATACTTTGCAAGTCAAGAAAAAAAAATAACTCTAAGCTTCATTTGAAATAAAAAAGGATCCAAATAACCAAGGTAGTCTCAAGTGAAAAGAACAAACATGAAGGCATCACATTACCCAACTTCAAATTATACTACAAGTCTATAATAACCAAAGAGCATGGTTCCATTATAAGTCCAGCTGTTAGCACCTGCCTCAGCCCCTGAGTTTTCCTACCACAGACAACATGCAGGCCCTCAGTCTTTGCACCCATCTTGGGACCTCTGTGTCCTCCTATGCAGGCTGTCCTAACAGTATGTTATAGCCACTGGCAAGTTAATGACACAGAGATCCCCAGGACTGAAAGTGACCACAATGGGGACACTAAAACCATTACTGCAGATATCAGAGCCAGAGGGCATCAACAAGACAAGTAGCCCTATAGGCAGAGAAGGGCCTGGAGGGCCACAGCAGCTTCCCTTGCTCCTCACAGAGGATTGTCATCAACTGCACTTTGCTGAGTTTTCCCTGCCTTAAGCTACTCCTTACTGCACCCCCGGGTCTGGGAGTAATTACCTGTATTGTGTGGAGGAAATCATTGAGGTATGGAACCTGCTTCCAATCCCTTAGTGAACAGAGGTCTGGGCTGGAACATACTTTAGTTCTGCCCTCTGAGGCCAACCCTTCATCCTGTATGATAGTAGTTCCAGCACCAAGGCAATGAGGCAGGAGACTTCATGGGTGAATCAGACAGTGCTGTGTCTTTAGCAAAGGGCTTGCTCAGCCCTCTCCTGCTCCTCTTGCCTTCAGGTATGTGGAGAGCAGGGCTTTCACTGCAGGTTGTCCTCCTAGGGAAGTGCATCCCTTTTCTGTTTCTGCTGTGACAAATTACCACACAGTGGATTCAATCCATGCAAATGTATTTTCTGTTATGAAGACCAGAAGTCTGAAGTGGGATTCATCAAGCTCAAATCAAGGTGTCACCAGTGCCACACTCTCTCCTGAGACTCTGGGAAAATCCGCATCCTTGACTTTTCCAGCACTGGGAGCTGTATCCCAGCACCATCTGGCTCATGACCCTTCCCTCCATCCACAGAGCCAGTAGTGCAGTGTCCCAAATACCTCCGTTTCCATCTTCATCTGGTCTTCGTTCTTCTCTTCAGTGGCTAAATGTTTCTCTGCTCCCTCTTCTTGGACCTTTGGGATTGCATGAAGCCCACACAGATAATTCAGCCTAATCATCCCTCCTCCCAGGACTATTAACTTAATCACAGCAGCAAGGTGTCTTTTGCCACATAAAATGCCCTAGCCAGAAGTTCCAAGGATTGGGACTCAGGGATCTTTCAGAACCCTTACTCAGGTTGACCATGGCAAACCACAGAAACAGAAACTTCTTTGAGCAAGATCTGTCTGATTCTGCCCTGTGCACATTGTGAGGCACATCACAGCTCAAGTATAGAGGAGCAGGAGAGCTTGAAGTGGAATTATATACATTTGGGCAGTGGTCACAGGCAACCTGGATGAAGGACCATAGTCAGAGGCCTTTGTTTAGTCCCTACTCCTAAAGGCATGGCTGCTCCAGGTTCCTTTGGTGTTCTGGGTTTGAGGCAGCCCCGTGGTCTTCTAGTAACTGCCCTCTGGAAGTGCACTGAGGGTCTGAGAAAGGCTGAAGTGGTCCCCCTCCATGAGGTGTGCTGCCTCATGGAATGTGAAGACCCCTTCTTAATGGCTTTACAATTTCCTGGAGTTAGAAGGTCCAGAGACAATGCCAGCTGGCCCATGTGCATTGGCCACCCTCCTTGGCACATGTGAGCACTCTGAGTGAAGGCTGAGAGTCCTCAGCTGAGCTTGAACCAGCAGAATGGGACTGGGGTAGGGGTGAGATTGTGATAGCAAAGCCAGGGGAAATTGGATCTGCAGACAGAGTTTGTTGTCCCCAAGGGTCTGGATCAGTCTCTTCCTAAAGCAAGGAAATTGTGGAACTGCTGCCTCCAAAGCACATCACCCATCCAAGGGTGGCCCCACTCACCTTTGACCAGGGGTCCTGCAGCCAGGCCTGAAGCCTGTGGTGAGGCTCTTCTGCAACATGCACTCACCAAACCCTCTGGGAAGTGCCAGGCCACAAAGGGAACAGGGGTCTCCTCCTTGCTCCCCGGGCTCCCAGCCTGGATCATATAGACAAAGTCACCCCCAGACCAAAGGAATCTAGATTTGCAGCACCCTGGGCAGCCTGGGAAAGGAAGAGTGGGGTTTTCAGTGCCTGATGTGAGTCTGAAGGAGGAGTGAGGCTGATTGCCAGGACTCCAGGGAGAGGAAGAACACCAGCAAAACCCCTCTCATTGGTTCTCACAAGTCCTAAGCCTGATCCCCCTGAGGCAGGCACTACACCCTTCCAGGCCCAATCTTGATGCCATCTTAGTGACATCTCTCTTTCTCTTCCCTGCAGGACAGATACCTCAACTTGGCCACAGTGCAGCCCCAGTGTATACCCTCCAGCCCAAAGATCTGCTTTCGACACAGCCAGGAATGCCTTCCAGTAGCCCCAGCACCCCTTCCAATAGCCCAGGCACCCTGTGTGCCCTGTGTCCCAAAGTCTTGTCTTCGACACAGTTGGCATGATCTTTCACCAGTCCAGGACCCCTGTGGCCTAAAACTCTGTCTTCCAGCCAGCAAGGCATGCCGCCCCATTACCCGCTTCCCCAGGTGCCGCCGCATCGCAGCCAGGTGCTCAAGGCCTCCCTCCAGGATGCTGACTTTAGCCCCTGCCTCTACTCACAGTTGCCCCTGAACCCCTTCATCCCTCACACCCTTATAGCCCGACCTCTAAGGAACCAAACTCACAATTAACAGGCCTTTGTCTGCTGAATTGGACACGTACACTGAGTCTTGGTTTAAGGTCAAAGTAGTTGGAATTTGTTGGTGATCAAAAAGTTTATCCACAAGGAGTCTGCTCCCCATATGAGATGTGTTTACATGCACCTTCTGGGGCAGCCAGCCTGGTGTCCTGTGGATACTGGGCATGGGTGAGTCTTAGTCCCTGTGACTTCACTGTCACCAAGGGCTCAAACCCATGGGGTCTTATTCTGGATTTTCTGTGGAAAAATAGCCCAATATGTCTTTGAAATACGAATGCAATGCTATGTCTCCTGCCCTGATTTTATGCAAAGAGATGAATTTCTTATTCCTTGGACTTCAAGGCCATGGTTTCCATGTTGGGGCATCCCAAATTCTGAATATGTCATAGAAGGAGGTTGAGGCCCTCTATGGAAATGTGACCTCTTTCAATATGCCCCCCACTGTCCCTAAGCCCAGGAGAATTTCGGAGAATTTTGGAGACTTTCAACAGCCTCATTCATGGGAATTGTGCTGCATAAACCTCGTGATCACTGGGAAAGAGAAAGTATGAGTTCATGTGCTAGAGCAAGTCATGGAGGCCTTGGCATTTTGTGAGTTGTGATCCCCCAGGTCTCTTGGCCTTGCAGGCTCCTGTTCTCCACTGGGCCCCATGAGTCACTGGCTGACAATGGGAGGAGGAATTGCACTGAGCAAGGGTTCATTTATGCTGCTCATTTATGCTGGAGCCTCTGCTTGGGATGCTCCCCTAGCACCAGCCTCTCCATGCCACCCTCTAGCCCAGCAAGTTTATATGCATCCTTCAGCAAACACACCCTGCTTGGGGACCACCCCCTACATCCCAGAAAAGCTCCCATGAGGCTCCTGGAACCCTGAGGGAAAAACAGCCTGGGCAGGGGAATCATTTTTTTCCCCCAAATTTACTGAAACCCTAGAAGTAACAGGTAAAACACTGGGCTTCCTAACCCAGGTCCAGTTCTCTTTGTTGTAAGCACAGTGGTCCCAGGCTGTTTCTTTTGGAAGTGAGGACCAAGTGGTTGGGGATGGAGCTGAGCAAGCAGGCAGAGGCCAGAGGCAGCAGGTTTGCCCTGAGTAGGGAGCCACTGTTTAGAGTTCCTCAGAGAATTGGGGTACCAAGCTATACAGAGCAATTTGAGATGACTTCCAAAGAGGACAATGGCAGCTATCTGGTCCCCTGGACTGATGAAGGATCTACTTCAAGCCTTTTGGCACCCAGACTCTCTAGGTCCCTGAGAGCCTTGTATTAGGGTGTGTACTTATGGCACCACATGAGAAAGAATTCTCCACACAAAGATTAAGATAGAAGTGGAAAGTTTATATTTTTAAAGAAAGTTTTTCCCCCTACAAATTGAAAGGGGCTTACCATGGAACAAAGAAAGGAGAAATGCCTGCACAGAGAATGTAAGGGGTTTTAATTTGGGGACAAAGCAAAAAACGAGAGAAAAAAAAAAAGAATAGTTATGGTGGCCGACTAATAGCAAGAGGGCTGTGAAATGGCTGCATCTGTTTTTTCATTCTTTTTCTCTTCTCTGTGAGACCAGCTTATCAGAGTCATTCTGGGTTTTTTTTTTTTTTCCCTTATTTTTTGAGATGGAGTCTCTCTCTCACTCTGTTGCCCTGGATAGAGTGCCGTGGCCTCAGCCTAGCTCACAGTAACCTCAGACTCCTGGGTTTAAGTGATTCTCCTGCCTCAGCTTCCCAAGTAGCTGGGACTACATACATGAGCCACAATGCCTGCCTAATTTTTCTATATTTAGAAGAGAAAGGGTCTCCATTTGCTCAGGCTGGTCTTGAACTCCTGACCTCAAGTGATCCTCCTGCCTCAGCCACCAGACTAGCTGGGACTACAGGCACCCACCACAATTTCCAGTTATTTTTTTCCTATTTTTAGTAGAGATGGGGGTCTCACTCTTGCTCAGGCTGGTGCTGAACTTCTGAACTCAAGCGATCCCTCTGCTTTGGCCTCCTAGCATGCTTAGGACTACAGTCCTAGGAGCGTAAGCCATTGCTCTTGGTCCAGAGTCCTTGAAATGTGTTCTGATAAGAACTGGAGGGAGGGAGAGCTCACAGCCCTGCTGTCTGCTCAGGGCTCTTCAAAGCTGTTAAAAAACTTCACAGGTGGTTAATCAAAGAAGCTGTGTGCTATGATGTTTTTCTTCAAAGGGGCAATTATGTGCTGTGAATTTATTGATCTTTATTATCGAGGACTGAGGCAGCCTCCTTGAGGAGGCATTCTCAGGAGCACAGCCAACCCCATATGTACAGGGTGTGCTTAGAGGTGTGCCCATGCTGGGACAGGAGTATAGGCGTTGTGAAGATTCTAAGCCCTTTGGTAACTGAATGGACCCCTCTCAGCCAAAGAGGCCCCAGAAATTCCTTAAAGTTAACTTCCCAGCCATGAGAGGTTAGGAAACATAGAGCACACTTACATGCATATGATTTTCCTTCATGAATATTCATGATTCCTCTTGTAGCTTGTTTAATATGTATGCTTTCCCACCCTGCTTAGTAACTGGCTTCTGGCCAGGCCTCTGCTTCCCAACCTGTTGGAATGGGTCCCTGGCAGGCTGCCACTCTTTATAAAGAATAAAGCTCTCTTTCTCCAAAATAGAAATCATGTTAATTCTTCTTTAGTTAATAGAATCTAGGGACCAGGAGTCTGGTGACTGGGTCCCTTCCAGGAAGTTCTGGCCAAAGTCCAGCTGTGAGGATGACCTGAGATGAGTCCCCTTGGAAGCACCCACAGTGGGGAGGGCCCTGAAGGAGCCCAGAGAGAATGCCAGCCCCTGAGACTGAGACAGGCTCCAGGGCATGGTGCAGAGACAACAGCAGACCCAGTCCTCACAGTGCAGCCACCCAGTGAGGCTAGGAGAGGGCCAGTCACTTGGGGGCTTCTCCCCATTTAATCTCACATCCTCTCCTCAGTGGATGGGGTGGGCTCTCCTTGGGCCCTGCACACAGATGACACTCTGGTCTGGAGCAGCAGAACAGGAGCTGGATTTCAAGGTGTTAGTCTGGGTGCCTGAGCCTGTGATGTTGTGGCCAACAGGCTCTCCCTTACCCACAGGGAGCCCCTGTACTGCCCTATGGGGGCCTGGGAGTTCAGCCAGGCTACATGGCCAGGGACCTGGAGAGGCCCAGCCCCTGGACATCTCACCCCCAAGCCCACATGGGACTTCTCCTGAGAGAGCTTCTGTCTCTGGAGCACCCCTGGTCTCCCAGTCCTCGGGGACCAGTCCCAGGGCTTTCTCTCTTCACTGCTCCCCATGCACAGATTAGTCCTGCTTGGTCTCTGAGGCCATAGTCTGTCCTTCCCTCCTTCTGCCCTGCCCTCTGTCTTCTCCAGCGTTCTGGGCTGGGTCCTGCCACGACCCCCAACTCCCAGCCTCTCTGGCTCCCCTGCCAAACCTGGGCCAGTGTCTCCCATTTTGCTTGGGCTGTGCTTCATCCAGGGCATGGGTCATATCCTATGACAGTAGAGGTATCACCCAGTGGCCCTATACTAGAGGCAGGACTGTTAACTCCTGCAGCCAGGAATGGCAGCTACTTCATTTCTGTCCCTCCCCCACTCAGCATGGGACCCAGAGTAAACTGTTGCTCAGTATTGAAAGAGGAAAGGATGGGGAAGGCACTGGAAATGGATAGAGACCCATGCTGGATTCTAAAGGCACAGCAGGTCCAGGGGATACTGACCCTCCCTGATCAGGCCCGGCCTCCATTCAGAGCCATCAGTGCTTATGGGGCCTCCCTTCCTCTGTCAATTCAGAGCCCAGCTTCTGGCTCTTTCTTCTTCCGGAGCTTCCAGAAGACAAGCTTGTGTGAGACAGCCATTTCAGGGGCTGGGGTCACTTCTTTCAGGAGCCTGGGCAGGCCTCAGCCCAGAGTCTGGGGTGTCCCAGGCCCTTCTCTGTGGCATACCTGGGCTGAGGCCCTACAGAAATCCAGTGTCTCTGTGCCCTGGGAATGTATGGACCGAGTGTGTCCCTCCCCTGGTTCATGTGATGACCTCAGAAGGAATGAAAAGCTGCCACAGGCAGGACCATGGTACAACCAGATGTTTGTGTCCCTGGGAATGTTACTGGCCATTGAAATCTGGTCTTCTTGCAACCAAAGAATGATAGAAAGATGCGGGTTTAAAGCAGGAAGGAGCAATGTTTATTCAAGTGAAAATTTATTTGTAAAGGGGTTTAGAGTGGGTGCATGTCTGGGCAGAATGGGGCCCTGGGATTTCTTTGGGTTTCTAATCAGCAAGTGATAGTACAGTCCAAACAGAGCAGGAGTGGATACACATGGCAGGGGACAATGGCACTGGGGTCTCTGTGTCATCTCTTCACCTCTTTTTCTCTAATCTGGCCTCCTTCCTCCTCTTTTTTCTTAACTAATGGGGGTGTTGTCTCCTTCCTGTTGTCAGGTGTTGGGGGTGGTTTCCCTCTTATGTAGTTAGGCCCAGAATTGTCCTGGTGGCCACTGGTTGGTGAGGGTGGGGCAAACTGTAATATCATATAATGTGCGCCGCGCTGTTTCTGTTAAGTTTCTTGTGATAGTTGTGGCTCCCATATCTTGCTATGATTACAGTATGTTCTCTTACTCAGCATCCCATTTGTTTGTGTTGTTGGCTTTAGAATTTTTCTCTGATTACATCTCACTTTTCTTTTGCTAACATTGTGTGACACTTGTGATCACCCTCGTCTAGAAGTGCATCTTCTCGCTCAGCATCCCGCCTCGTGTGTGGCCAGTTTCTGTGATTCCTCTGTTCCTGTCTGACAAACTCACCCTCACGGTGCACCTTGCCTGACAGCTCAGGACTATGGTGATCTACAGGTCACCAGAAGGGATCTACAGAAGGGTGAGGGCCTGCGTACTGGGGCAAGAGACCCCAGTGCCTTGCCTCAAAGCCTCTCTCCCCCATGGCCTGGCTCTCCCACCTTGGAAACAAGGATTCATCACTCTGAGCTTCAGTTTCCACACCTGAGGAAAGGAAAATAGCGTCCCCCTTGGAGAAAGGGGGGACCTTTCTCTGACCTCTCTTTCTCCCACACATGTAGGGAGAAAGTCCTAGCATGGGGCCACATCCATGTGGGGTGTGCTCAATGGGAACTATGTTCTTGGGTGTTCTTCCCACTAAAGGAAGTGTGGGCTGCACCCAAGGGAACACAGATGCCTAGTCCCCCCAAACCCAGACCTCTGGGCAGGGAGAAGGCTGGGAGGGAGAGAGGGAGCCTGTGCTGGCAAATAGACTGCTGAAGGAGAGGCACCATCTAGGCTGAGGGTGAGGCTGCTGGCTGGGCTGGAGCCACGGGGCTGCTCCTGAGCTCTCTCCTACACCTGCATGGTGCCCTCGGGCTATCAGTGGGTGGCTTCCCATAACCCAGGTGTGCCTCAGTCTGCTGATCCAAGCATGGAAGGCAGACCCAGAGGGGACACTGTCAGCTCCCGGACCCTCACGAGCTAAGTCTGGGCACAGGACAGTATAAGCAGGCTCAGGCCCCCAGCACATCCCCCTGTCATGTGGTCCTAGGCCATGTGTACAAATCATGGGAAGCTCTAAAAAGCGGGCACCTGGGAGCAGCACCTTTATTCCCAGGAACCCCTTACTGCATTGAACCCTGGCCCACACCTCTGGCAGCTTCCCCTCCAAGGCAGGAGACACACACACCATGGGATCAGATGGTGGGCAGAGGGATGGCTTAGGAGCCTGAGAAAGCAGGAGAGGCAGAAAGCAGCTGAAGCCTCTGTACAACAACCACAAGTGTTCACCAGGCTGGCCTGGATGGCCAGGGGTCATGAGTGGGTTAGGGCCAGGGTGGCAGTGGGGGCACTGACTCAGTCACATACACCCTGACTGTAGCTGGTGGAATCCTCCAGATCCCCTATACCTAGGTTGCCCAAGTGGATGGCAGGGTACCTAGATGTTCTGGACTCTGGCTCCCAGCAGCCAGTCCTGCAGCCTCACCCTCCTGCTCCAGCTGGGAGATAGGATGGAACCACTCTGGCCGCCTGTCTGCTCAAACTACTCTCTGGTAGTTCCTGGAATCCATCCATCCTCTCTAGCATCTCCAGGCTGCATCTCCTTCCAGTGCAGGGGCTCTGGACAGCCCCCTAAGTGACTTAAGCCCCACCTCAGTATGGACACAGCTGATGCTGGGAATGCTGAGGTTGTTGGTGTGAAAGGTGATGCACAGAAAAGGTGGGTGGTGAGAACCAGCCTAGAGACAATGACAGAGTACTTGTCCTTGGTTCAAATCATTGCCCACAGCTTTCCTCATAGTAATGACACTGAACATCAGCATTTGGAGGCTCTCAGGGAGTGTCAGCATGGGGAATGAGAAACAGACTCCAAGCACTATGAGGTCAGCCTCAGCACTGGTGGCCAAGGGTATATGGATCAGGCAGGGAGAGGCCCTGAGTGGGGACTGATGCCATTGTGAACATAGGCTTTGAGATCAGGGAGGGCTGTTATGATCAGGGCTCATGTTATGATCCCAACTCTTCTGTATTTACAATGTGTGTTGGCTTAGATTCAAAATGTGACCTGGAGCCAAGCCAAGCTACCATTCCTTGGGCACATCATATCCTACATCCTGCCTTCCTCAGTAGACCCTGGGCCACATGTGTTTCTGACACCTTGGGGGCCACCAACAAAGGCAAGTCCCATCCACAGAGGGACATGTGCTGCCCCAGGGGCATCCCACATTCCATATATGCCATGGTGGCAAACACTGACCACCCACTAGGGCCCCACACAAGGGGCACTTACTGTTATAATCCCTCTATCTATGGCCCAAGCCAAGTTATGGTGGTCTCATTCATTCTGCTTGGTTTTACATCTAAAAATAAATGACAGGAGAAGAATGTCAACACATATCCGTCTGCCATCCCTCTCCCTCACCTGCCCTTGGCAAGCAGAGTTGACGCTTTGTCCTGTCACTAGCTTCTCCTCTGTGCCTTACTCTATTCAGAGACCCCTGCTGAGATCCTTGGATGCCCCAGGCCCTGTGCAGAGCTGTAGGGTTTAACAGAAGTGAGGCAGGCAGAGCCCCCTGCTTTCAAGGGACTTATCATTTGAGGCCTGCAGATGTGACAGACAACAAAAGAAAAATCAAAGAGCAAAGCGCATGGCAGAGAGTGCCACATGCCCTGCATGAGCAGAGGGGAGAGGGAGTGGAAGGGAAGGGACAGATGATTGATTGCAGGTGAAGTCTTCTCTCCTTTAGAGACACAATTTCTTTTATACAGAAACTGAAATATTTGTACATGAGATGATGTACTGTCAGGGCATTGCTTCAAACTACTTTGGTGAGGGTACCAGGAAAACCAGATTGGGGTGGGCTGATAGTTACTGAAAGTAGGTGAGGAATGCTTCAAATTCATTACCCAATTTTGGGGACTTTGTATACAGTTCAAAAATTTCTATAATAAATTTCATCTGAGGAGGTGATATTCCTGTTGAGATCACAAAGCTGTCAAGCCCATGGGCAAGACATAGCCCTCTGTTAAACTCCCCAAATGTGCACTGGTCCTATAACCAGAGAGGGTGGGGCCCTTCTCTGGTAAGCATCAGGGGGAGAAAGCTATGGGGAGTATAGTCTACTTACCCCTCAGTCTCAACAGCAGCATGATTACTGTGATGGGGCCATTCCTAGGGATGGATGGGAGCCCCTAGTCTCCCGGCTCCCTATTCAGAAGAGCACAGGGGCCAATGGCTATATCTAGGTGCTCAGAACAGCACCCAGCTGATGGTGCTGTAGGGTGGGAGGCTCATGGGATTGCATACTGAACTATAATGGAAGGCTGCCAACTTTCAAGAAGTATGACAGATGAAATCCCTTGGGCTGGGGAGGGGTGAGAACTGGGACACCTACACACTGTTTGTCACAGTCACTTGGACAGAAATGCAATAATACTGACCCATTCTTAAAATGTGTGTGCCCTTAATGCAGCAGCAATTCTCCTGGTCTCTATCCCTGGGAACTAGGAAGCCTCATGCACAGAGCAGCTGCATGGCTAGTAACAGTGACAAACCAGGAACCATCTTCACTACTCATGTAATTGAATACTATGCAGGAGGTTGATAATATTATATACTGAATGATCCCATTTGTGTGAGAATATCCTTTTAAGAAATATGTAGATAGACACCTACATATAAATTATCAACTGTCAATGGCAATTATTTCTGGGAAGAGGAGGAGTATGAGACCAAAGGAAAACCTCACCATAGTGGAGGGACAGCAGCTAGCCAGGCTAGAGGCAGGGTTGTCCCTGCACCACCTTGCTCTGCCCAGCACTGCCCTAGCCACTCCTCGGAAAAGATCTCCCAGCCACACTGTAGGTGCCTGGTGCAATGTCCTCTGGACATATGACCTCAGAAGAAAGGTCTCCCTGAACCGTGTCCTACTGTGCACCACCAATGGAAGTACCAAGTCCATGAGGATGCTTTGCTGACACCCACTCTGGGGCAGCAGCATCCAGGAGAAAGAATGTCATGAAGCCACCTGCAGCCAGCCTCTGACTCGTATGGAGCAGCACACTCTGCCTGAACAAATCACAGAGCCAGGGTCAGGAGCACAGAAGGCCAGACCTAGGGTTCCTGCCCTGTGATTTCACTAATGTGATGTTCTCAAGCAGGAAAACTCTTCTACGGATGGAAAAATCAGAGGAGTGGCTGTGTGAAAGACGCATGGAAAGGGACCTCCTGGGACAGGGTCTGGCAGTCATGGTAACATTCCTCATCCTCATAGAGTCTGAGGCGGCACAGATGTCATAAAAACTCCCACTCTTGCAAAAATCATCAGATGATATGTTTATATTTGTGTGTTTTACAAAAAAATCTTAAACAAACATTGAACCCTAGTTAAAGAGATGAAGACAGAAAGGTGTACAGGTGGAGTAGCTTGCGTAGTAAAACATTCTGTGGGGGATTAGGGGTTCTTAATGTATAGTCTTATTTATTCTGCTATAGGTTTGAACATATACATGACAAAAGGTTGAAAGGAAAACAAAGAAGTGAATTAGAAAATGATGCCATAGCCACAGACAGCCAGATGTCATGGTACATCCCAGATGATGAGTGGCTTATGAGAGGGACAGATCAAGGCCATGGGTAGGAATTCAGAGGGGCCCATCAATCAGAGAAGGCTTTTAGGGTGAGGTGTTCCATAAGTGAGGCTTCAAAGGATGGGTGGGCTCAAAGAGCTGAGGAAGAGCTTGCAAAAAGCCTGGGACCCCCTCAGCCCTGAACAGCTGGGAGCCAGAACACAGATTGGAGATCCTGTTGGTCCTGTTAAGGGGCCTCAGACACCCTGGCCAGGCTGGGCTGAGGGGAATGGGCAGCTCAGAGCCCAGACCCTGTGTGGAGGGGGGCTGGAGGTTAGGCCTCAGGGGACCTCTGCCATACTGGGTATGAGGCCCAGAGCCTGAATGCAGGGGTCTAGACAAGCCTGACTTCGTAGCCTCCCCTCCTACCCTCCTTGGCACACTCCTTTTTCTCAGGGACAGCCTGGTGTAACGGCTCATTCTATTCCATGTGGGGTCAGGATCCTGCCTTGGGGTTTTTCACTCCATGTGACTATCACCCTGTGCAGGGAAGTTTTGCATAAGTCAGTTGACAAGCAAGGGCTGTGACCTTTAGTCACATGGGCAGAGGTACCTGTCACCTCGACTCAGCTGCTGCAAGGGAGGAGTGACAACTCACATTCTCACCTGGGCTTTGATAGGGCTTGCTCTTATGCCACAGCTTATGTGTGTCCAGGGAATATCAGAGGTTGCAGCTGTCAGGCAAGCTGCATAGCCAGGCTGCTTTACATCAGGAGCAGCAGGAAAAGCAGTACTTTTGGGTGGGTGGGGGGCTCTCTATTTCTCTAGCACTGCAGCCCCTGCCCCACCCCAACTCCTTGCACAGCATGGGGACAGGGACCAGAGCAAACATCTACATACCCCAAGCCCTGTACATCTCAGGACTCCTGGGGCAGTATCATTTCTGCTCATGGGAGGCTGAGCTGGAGCCCACAGTCATCTGACCACTTGCTCCAGGCTGCATGCCCACAGGTACAAAGGTCACTCTTGAGCATGATGGGTCTGTCCCCACAGCCTAATGAAAAAGTCACCGTACAGTTGGGAACATAGGGCAGAACCTGTGGCTGGTCTGAAGCCAGCTGCACCTCAGTAAACACTGTCCTTGCAAAAGAAGGACATTCGGGGAAGCCATAGTTTTACAGAAGCCAGCAATGCAGGGACCCAGCACCCACCCACAGAGCTAAGTGTCCAGAGTGGGTGCCACTTCCTTGGACCACACAAGGATGTTCTCACCACACTGGTGCAGGGACCTCAGCAGATAGCAGGACATCCTTTTCATGTTCCCAGCCTCAGGGGCAGGTGCTAGGATGTAAACCCTCAGGGTTGAATAAGAAACAAATTGACGATTCTAGTTTAAAAATGACATGTGTTTTATAAACATGCAGATCCTGGGAGGTATAAGTGAGGCTGTTCATGGTGGCAGTGTTTCTAAAGAGCATTACACATTTCTGACAGGTTTACATAATGATGTTTTTTGATAAAGTAAGAGTAAAAGAATAGATTCACGTTAAAGTAACTTCAGAATTGTATTTTACAAAGTCATCTGAAATTTATGTATTGCTGCACAGCTGAATTATGTTCCTGTCAATTCTCTAGGTCTGGAAAGGCTGGGTCTTGAAGCATAACCCATGTGGTTTTGACATTTCCCATCCTCTCTAATGTCACCCCATGACACATTCATATCTTCTGTGTAGTACAAAACACAACTTTAAGGAATGGAGAAAAAGTTAATGTCTTCATACACAGATTAACAAAGGCTGTTAAGCATATGATTTTAAGCACATAAAATAAAACCAAAATAAAACTCTGCAACATTACTTTTTGATGAAAAATATGTCACTTGAGTTGTCTACATTCAATTAATCTCTAAGCTCTATCTGTGCTCTATGAACAGCCACTAGAGAAGAGTCAAGAAAAATAACTGACAACACTGAACATGTTTTTAGTAGACAAAGAATTTCTTAGAAATAAATATGTTAAGAACATAGTGGGGAGAAGCCTGAGTAGTCCCACCATTGGGGTCACTATGCGCTGAAGGCACAGAACAACTGTGGGACACCAGGCTGTTAAAGAGAAGGAAAAGGGGAAGTCAACAAAGAAAATGAGTGAAGGGAAGACCAGTGCCCAGAGGCAGAGACTTGCACGTGGGGATCACTATATGACTTAGGTTGCTGGGTAGCCAGTGCCATCCCTCATAGCTCCCTCCTGGGTTGGTCTGGAGACTGAGCTAAATTCCATACAGAGTTGTTCCATTGGACTTGAGGACACAGAGAGGAAAAGATGGTACCTTGCACTGTCCACAGCTGCCAGGTACACCACATCAGTTGGTTAGGGCTGGCGGGGGAGGGAGCAGACCAACTCCTCACTTCTCTGGGCAAGGACCAGTGACCTGAAACCAAGCACTTCTAAGGAAGCACAGGTGGACCAGAGCAGAGGAGTTGTCTAGGTGGCCCTAGTGGGATGCCTTGCATCAGAAAGCATCTGCAAACTTCCTCACTTCAGTGGGACACAGGAGAGGTGTGAAAATCATGGTAACCTGGGAACCATGGCACCTATGTCACTCCAGCCCAGCACAGCTTCCTGGAATCTCTGAGGACCCAGGGTTTGGCCTGCCATGCAACTGGCTTAGAAGGCCATATGCAAGCTGGCCTTCAGTGGTCAGACATATCAGAGTAGCCCTGTTCTTCCCCAACAGACCTACTTATAGACTCCAGGCCCCATTTAGATTTTTGGATCTCAGTCCCCACTCTGCCCTGATCCTGGGACACCCTCTCCAAAGTTTGATGAATGACCTCTGAGCAGCCAACAGGAGCAGCACCCACCCCAGGCCTGTGTCACCTTCCCTGGGTCTCTGGTACATGGGGCAGCACCAGGGTTTATGCTTCCAAAGCAGAGCTGGAGGCCTCACCCCTATCTGCTGACAGTTCCCTGAACACTGGTCTTAGCCAGGATCAAGGAAGGATAGCTGCTGCTAGACCATCATCTAGGAGCTTCTCCTCCCTACTTGAACCTAACAGGAACCACCAACCTATATTTTAAAGGTCATCTTTTTTATTTCCTTCTCTTTGGTTTTTCTTTTTTCTTTTCTAGAGCCCCTAAGAGGATTATTTTAATTACAATGAAATATCATTCCCCTTTAGTATTATTTCTTCCTTTTTCTTTTCCAGGGCACCAAAGAGAATTTTAGTAATTATAGTTAATTACTTTTTCTTTTCATTTTTTAATTTACTTAATATTTTTCAGCATTTTCTTTCTTTTTCTTTGCTGTAATTTTGAGTCATCTTAAACTTACAGTCCAGAGTCTAAAAAAGAAAAAGTAAAGGAATGAAAAAAAAAAAAAAAGGAAAGAAAAACCACACCTGAGGAGAAATAAGCAAAATAACTGACTACATGAAAAAGCACAACAGATTGCCAGTTCATGAATTATTCCCTAAAATTGATCATATTCTAGGTCAACAAATTAAGAAAAAATAGAAATTGAGCAATCCAATTTGTAGCAGAAGAAAAGAAATAACCAAAATTAGACCAGAATTAAATGAAATTGAAAATGTAAGAATCATTCAGAAGAGCAGCAAAGCAAAAGTTGGTTCTTTGAAAATATTAATAAAATTGATAAAGCCTTGGCCAGACTAACTAGAAACAGAAAACTAAGACCTCTAAGAAAGTCAATTAGAAGTGAAAAGTGGGAAACAACAACAGATACCACAGAGATACAGAAGATCATCACTAACTTCAACAAAAAACTATGCCAGGAAATTTGAAAACCTGGAGGGACTAAACCAATACCTGAAATCACACCATCTCCCTAAACTCAACCAGAAAGAATTAGAACTTTGAAACAGAACAGTTCCAGGTACCAAAGCAAAGCATTCTTACTATTAATCTTTTCTAAAGTTAGTTCAACCTTCAAAGAAGACATAATGTTTGAAATCTCGAGACAGCTGAAAAGGGAGTACGTCTGGAGGCATGAGATCACCAAGAGGGGAGTAAGGCTTTTGAGTTTTACTATGCACTCATTATATTGCAGAAAGCAGGTTTATGGCTTCTGTTTCTATGCAATCTGGAGGCCATGCAGTTTTACAATAAGCGCATTCTAGGCTGTGTTTCTGCAGGAAAGGCTTTTAACCCTATCCTTGCAGGCTTAATGGCCACATAGATCAGAGTTACTGAAGGTGGGTTTTTAGTCCCAGACCTTCAGGCTCTGCCATGCTTGACCAAGGCAATCAGGTCTTCGAAAGAGTTTCATTCCACAAAAGTCTGTCTGCCTGCCTCTAGAGTTTAAAGTGAGCACACAGTATGTGGGATTTTATCCCACATTTCCCCTTTCTTTTTTCTGATGTGAGGCATTTATATTTGTTATCATTAAAGCGAAAACAGTATCATGTCTCTTGTTCTCTATTTGAGTTCGATTAACTCTTTTACAGATAATATATATAATCAAAGTTAATATCAAAAAAAGAGTAAATGATCCAATAGAACTACCAATTAAATGTTGAATTTTAGTTATAGGATTAATTTGTTTAATACTATTTGCAATTTCCTTCAATATCTGATCACCATCAATCTTTTGTAACTTGTTCTGAAAAGTGAAATACACTTTGTGCTGTAAAGTTACAATTTCTTCAGTTAAATTCTCATGATTTAACAAATATTTTTAAACTTTATTCCAAGGAAATTTAGTTTCATTATATACAAGAGGTGTAATACAAAATGTAGTTATATTTTGATCACATTTTAATCTAACCTGTTTTTTCAGATTAATTAATTCATCTCCCAATATTACAACAGTTTGTTGAAGATTAGATATGTTATTATTCAATTTAGTATCAATTTGTTTTTGAGCAGTCCAAAGTTGCCAAAAGTTTTTATGTCAATTAGTCACAATTTTTGGGGTTTTGATTTCTGGGTTAATGTAACTCCAACAGTTGCCATAGTTGTAGTGATGATGTAATGATCCCCAAGATAGTAACAATTAATAGTCCAATGAAGTGTTTACTTTTCTTTAGGATCCAATCAGCCAAAAGTTGAAGTATGGAAAGGGCTGGCGATTTTTGTCATGGTCTCATCAGGTTAGCAGGAAGCCACACACCTGTATGGGCTCTCAGAAAATACAGCTGTTTCTTAAAAGGATTAAAATTCACAGAATTTTTAATACAAATGAACAATTGATATTTTAAGTAAAACAATTTTTTGTTACTTTGTTCCAGGAAACATTGCCTTTTAACCATATGAAAAGCAATTGTAAGCAAGCTTGTATGTATTTTATTTCTTTAACTTTAAACTTTATATTATAACTATTCCTATTTTTATACTATCCTCTAGTCCAGGCTTTTATTGGCTGCAAAGCTGCCACTACTTTCCACAAGTGATTTTGTGTTGGATAGGCAGCAATGCCTGGAGAAGGTGGTGAGACTCCACCATTTCTTCCATGTGAAAAATAATTACTTAGCTATAGTATCTTATTTTTATTTATTTTCAAGAAGGCTAATCCAAGCCTGTATATCCATTTTAAGGCAATATTGATTTCCAATATAAATAGCAGGACTAGTTACACCTAAAGTGTAACTAAAGATATATGTGCCTTCCTTCTGGGGTTTAAATAGACCCCTATTGTCATAAGGACTGGGAAGCCAGGATATTTCATTAATATAAACAAACACAGTAGATTTTAGCCAATTCATTCCATGGAGCATTGGAGGATTAGGAACAAAAGTGTAATATTTACAATTTTGTCCTTCTGCAGGGACTGATAATAAAGCATTTATAGCTAAATATATGTTTACCACATTCATTTCCTATTCAGCGCATTTTACTAGGGCTTGAGATTTATAACACAAGTTTTTTTATCTGCTTCCAAGTTACTGTAGGGACTCCCCTTCATCTGGACAGTGGCAGAGCATCTCTCTCTCACTGAGTTGGTATTAAGCTTAGTGTTTTCAGATTGTTTATCACCGTCTAGTTGCTCCTTTTTCTCTTCCCCATGATGGGAATACAAGTCCTCTGGACTGTGTCTGATTTTTAGATTTTTATTTGAAATTTAAAGTTGACTATTTTCTATAAAAATATAAGCATAACCTCTCCTCCAACATATAACATTTGCAGGCACCCAAGTATTGATGATATCTTTGTAATATACTGATTGATTTAATGGTGGTGTTGTCACAATGATCCAACATTTAAATGCCAGTGTTTTACCATCTTCATTTAAATTCAGAAAATTTAAAGCAAATAAAGCTGATGAAATTCTATTTCTAGGAGTAGTATTATACTGTCCTTCCCCTCCCCCTTTTTTTGGGAAGCATTTTTAAAAAGTTTTATTTTGTTTTTTAATTATAGCTTGTCTAATATTATTTCTTGGTATATTTGTGATATGTTTAATATTATGTAATTTTTAAAAGTTTTGACATTTATTAGAAATATAAGTTGATTTACTATCTGTTTTAATAGTTTTTGGTTTTCTCATAACAGAAAAAGCTTTTAAAAGATATGTGATTACAGCATTAAGCTTTCTCAGATGATAAAGCTGAGGCCCAAGAAAAGTGGGAATAAGTATCAACTGAATGATGTATATATTTTGATTTATCAAATTTTGAAAATTGAGTAACATCTATTTGTCATGTTTGATTGGATAGAAGACTTTTAGGATTAACTCCTATAGGTAAATGGGGTGTTATTAGAGGTTGACAAGTGGGACAATTTTTAATAATAGTTTGAGCTGCATGCCATGTAATACCATAACATTTTTTTAATGATTGTGTATTATTATGATGCAATGTATGTTTTTGTTGTGTAGATATAATAGATTCAATTACACTAATTAATTGATCAATTGATTGATTTTTTTTCAGTTGTAGTATCAGGTAGTTTGGAATGAGCCCAGACATGGGTGATAAAAATTGGGAATTTTCTATTCCTAATTAAGTTTTGTAAATTATGAAACAATAAATTTAAATTAATTGAATTTTTTGGTAAGTTCACAGTTTTTATTTGCTGCGTAATATGGGTACAATAGATTGAATTAGAGGTAATAGTAATTGGAATATTAGAATAATCAGTTAATAACATAACTATGGCATATAATTCTGCCTTTTGTACTGAGGTATAAGGAGCCTGCTCAACCTTCTGTATATCAGGGCCTATATATCCGGACCAGCCTTATTGGCATCAGTAAAAAATGTTATTGCCTCAGGAATAGGTTCCAATTTATCAATTTTAGGGAAAATCTAAGAAGTTTTTTTTAGAAATTGCATTCTTTTATCTTGGGGAAAATGATTATCAATAATGTCCACACAATTTGATAATGCAATTTATTATTTAGTATTGAACATCATTAAATCATGGAAATTTTGATTAGTTAAAGGCACAACTATTTTTGGGGGGGGGTCTCTCCCAATCAATTGTTTGAGTTTGTGCCTTTCTTTAAGGATTATTATAGCCATTTTAGAAACATAAGGCTTCGTTTTTAGTTGCCTTATTTGGCAAAAAGCACCATTTTACAAATGTTGTTTCTTGTACTACTAACCCAGTGGGAAGTGAACAGATGGGAAAATATAAATATAAAAGTTTTAATTTTTGAAATATGACTTAATTGAAAATCTTGAATATGTTGTTTCACCCAGTGTAATTCTTTTTTAGCTTCAGGAGTTAATTTTTTGGGGCTACACAACTTTGGGTCTCCTTCTAAAATGGAGAATAAATTCTAAAGGGCATATGTAGGAATGTTCAGGGTAGGTCTAACTCAATTAATATTTTCTAATAATCTTTGAAAATCATTTGAGGTTTGTAAACAATTTTGTTTAATTTGAATCTTTTGAGGAATTATTTTTGGGGTTGTTATTTTATAATCCAAATATTCCCATGGTTTTTGTGTCTGAATTTTATCCTTAGAAATTTCTAAGCCATAGTTCTGGCAATGTTTTTGCACTGCCTGAAACATTAATTGTAGTTTATTATCACCATTATGTGTTATTAAAATATTATCCATATAATGTAAACACACTTTTTCAGGAAATTCTTTCCTCACTAGTTTTTTTTTTTTTAAATTGAGTGGTAACTATGCATATTAATGCACCTCTGGGCTACAGTGTGGGGTTTTCACATGCAATCCGAAATACTTCCATCACACTGGTCAACACAGCCTTCATGTCATTTTCTCAGTTATTGTTTTAAAATGTTCACATTCTACTCTTAGAAAGATTCACTTGTACCTCTATAAGATAAACCTCAGAAGTGATCCCTCCAATCCCCCTCCCTCCACCCATTCCCCCTTCCCTTGTCCCTCCCCCCTCACCATATTCTTCAGCTATTTGGTTATAGCTTTCATATAAAAGGTATAAATTAGTTTCATAATAGGGGTGTGTACATTGGATACTTTTCCCTCCATTCTTGTGATACTTTGCTAAGAAAGAACATTCTCCAGCTCCATCCATGTGAACATGAAGGATGTAAAGTCTCCGTCCTTCTT
>CAUYTI010120299.1:0-44765 GCA_963575145.1 Galago senegalensis
TTTTCCATTGACTTGCAGCAGGTAATAGCAAAAGTCCACTTTTATTTTGTAACCAGCCTGATGGAAGTAGTGAATAGTCTCTGGATAAAGCCCACTCCTTCTCCTTCTGGGTATATTGAGGTGTATGATTCTTAAGTGAACTTTCCCAAATAAGGGGTGCCATGGTAGGAATTTTGCCTTTACGTGCTGCTATTTTAGACTCTTTATCAGCAAGCTGATTACCTGTAGAAGTGTCATCTAAGGTTTGTTGATGTCCCTTACAATGAATAACTGCAACTTCTTGTGGAGCATCAACGTCACCCTCCAGTGGTTACCATTGCAGTCTGGACAGGGGCCTGGTGGATTACCCAGCCAGAGGTGCTGCTGGGGGCAGTCTCTTCTAAAGTGGCCAATCTGACCACATTGGTAGCACTTGTTCACTCCTCCAGCCTTCCTCTTCCTTGGAAATGTGCCCGTGTGTCAGAGGGCCATTACTAGAGCTCCTGTTCTCTTTTAATCCCTTCTCTGTTTTGTCTCCTCCTTCTCCTGATCTTGGTTATAAAAGACCATAGTGGCCGTTTTAAGAAGATCCTCCAGGTTATGATCTGGGCCTAGAGCCAATTTCTGGAGTTTTCTTTGAAGGTCTGGTGCCGTTTGAGTGATAAATTTGTCTTTTAAAATGATTTGGCCCTCTATGGAATCAGGTGCCAATTGGGTGTGTTTTCTCATTGCCTTTCTTGAGCGGCTTGAGGGATTCTTGAGTCTTTCTTGAGCAGCTTAGGGATTCTTATTTTGCTCTTGGTAAATAGTAGATTACTTGGAATAATTTACAGTCTTTTTCTTAGACCTACGCAAACCTTTTAAAATACACGTTAGGAAATGCTTACGTAACCAGTCACCTTCCACTCCTAGGTCCCATTCAAGATCCTGAGAAGGAACTGCCTGTCTTCCCGTGGGGTATCTGTCCCTTTCTTCAAGAGACATACCACCATTCGCATTAGACATAAATCATAAATCGCCCCAATTCCTTGCCTCATCTATAACTTCATTCTTTTCATTAAACGTTAGAATCTGATCAAGCAGTAACATTATGCCCCTCCAAGTGAGGTCAAAGCTTTGTCCTAACCCCTGGAAAAGATCTATGTATTTGCCAGGGTCATCAGAAAATTTTCCTAAAATGACTTTGATTTGTTTTAAGTCTGTTAAAGAGAATGGTGTGTATACTCGTGCTGTTCCCTTCTCACCCCTAACAGTTTCAACTAAGGGACGCAAAGAAGGATATGGTTGCTTTCTGGGGGCCCCTGCAGGACCAGTAAAACCTTTTGGGACAGCCTTCCTTGCAGTGTCTTCCGGACACACGGAAGGAGGTGTGGGAGTAGGAGATAGTGTGTTTGACCTAGGTGGTAATGGTGTCTCCCTTAAGAATTATTGACAGGCCTCACACAATTGTGGGGGTCTGTTCCTGAGGGTAAAGAACACTTGAACCTAGGGTACCTCAGACCACTTTTCTTGCTTACAAAATGCATCTAATTGGGAAATGATGTCATAATTAAGAGTACCTCCTGGGGGCCATTTTTCACCAGTAGAGAGTTGATATTGAGGCTAGGCCTGGGTGCAGAAGAAAATCAAACATTTCTTTTTGAGCGCCTGGGGATCAAACATATCCCAGTGCTCCAGAATACAGCCCAACGGGGTGTTCTCTCGACGAGACAAGACTATGTTACCCATCTGTGGGAAAGAACAAATGCCCATAGTTTGAACCAATCCCACACCCTGTTCTTGAGTCACCCAAGGCGTCCCCTGACCAACCCAACAACCCTTCCGCCAAACTAAAGGATGCGTCCCTCCAATGTTGGGGGAAAGAAACCCTGAGGAGTGTGTGGCCTCCTCAGCCCTATGCTTATCTGGAATTAGCCACTCTTACCAGTGTAGCGCTTTACCCGCTTGGTTTCCGTTGCTCTCTGCATGCCAGCAGCACACCGAGATATCAGGTCTGGGGAGCGTGGTCCCCCCTGATACATGTATTCTGCTTCCCTCAAACTGCCCCATCCAGGCACTAGCCTCAGAGTATCAATCAAAATGGGGATAAGCCCCATCCTGGAGAAAAATGGTTGTGCGACGTAACACATTTAACACTATGAAATCTGTGCAAGTTCTTTACTAAACTCCCTGTCACAAAAAGGAAAATAGGTTTTCTGGCCTGAGGAGGGCTTGCTGTTGTGTTACAAATCAGGAGTGATTTGAGAGACACTTTTGAAACATTGTATTGCAATTAGTTGTACTTAACAAAAGTCCTAGAGAAACCTAGATTTGCTTTAAGTTTCTGATCAAGCAATAGTCAAAGTTCAGGGTCACTCCCGCCTTGGGGAGACATTCTGAGCTTCCCTTCACAGGCATCTGGTTGCCCAGACAAACTGTGCAGGGGAGTCATTTCGCCCTTGGTTTGAGGCATAGGCTTTTTCTAACAAGGTCAGTTTTTTAATAAACCAATCTAGATTTAGTCCTGCAATGCAAGGTGGTAAAAAGGATCTTTGAAACTTGTGAATTAACCAGTAACAAACCCAACTATATACATAAGGTAATCCCTTATCAACATAAAGTATGTAACCTACAGAGAGAAAGAGAGAGAGAAAGAGAGAGAGACTACAGAGATCTATAGAACTACTAGGAAAGAGATAAGTAGGAAACATTTGGGACCATTGAAAAGAAGAGACGATAGTAAAAGCTGGGAGAGCACAAGTTTTCAGAGGCTCTCCCAAGTCCTGGGGTCAGAACCATTGCTGGGGACCCCAGGGCCTCTGAGTGCTACCTCATTACTTGGCCCTTAACCAGGGAAAAGGAATAAACAGAGGACAGGATCAGGTTCCCTTTACCTTCTTTCTAAAACCAAGAGGAACCATAAAGCTCACTTCCCTTGCCCATGACCTGGAAGTCAGCTTCTACATGAAGCATATTCACAGGCTGGTGGGTAATCTCCAGTAGGATAAGGACAGAGAAAAATAGGACAGAGGTAAGTGGTCCCATTGCTTACCACAGATGTCTTCTGTCCTGGAACCTTGTCTGGTCTCCTGGCTGGTTCGTCAAATCTGATACCAGATTTTTAACACTGGATTTCCAGGCTCTTGGTCTTGATGATTCGATAAATGAATCATGGACCATAGAACGAACAGTGAGGTTTTATTTACAGCTCAAAGAACCAAACCTCCTTGAAAGGCAGGATAGAAGTGTTACAGCTCTTATGAAAACAACCCTTACAAAGAGCCAACCCTCTTTGTAGAGCACAATAGATGTGTTACACCTCTTACAAAGGGCTAAGGCAGGATCAGCAGTGGAGGTGTTACAGCTACAGCTCTTACAAAGAACCAAGCCTCTTTGTAAGGCAGGATCAGCACTAGAAGTGCCACAGATTTCGCATCTTCTTCTGGATGGTCTGCGACGATCTGCTGCCTTGTTCTTCTGCTCTATCTTCCTTGAAGGTCTGCGATGATCTCTGATGATCTGCCCCCAGGTTCTCTGCTCTGGGCCTTATATAGGTGTAATAGCTTTATGGACCAATCAGGAGCAGGATTGAAAATGGACCAATCAGGGTTGGGCAACAGTTTTCCCTTCATTGTCAGGTAACTGCCACTCTACTGGAGCCTCTCGGGGAAGAAAGCTTTCTTGTTTGCCCCAACCTGCTGGTTTTTTGCTGGCTGCTGCCACCAAGACAGAAGTGTCATGTTTCCCAGGCCCTGCTCGGCTGAGCTGGCTGGGGTGTCACTTTTCCGGTATCAACACTACAACAAATATATTTGTACCAGAATGTTTATTTCAGCCCAATTTATAATTGCTAAGTCATGGAAGAAGCCCAAGTGCCCATCAACTCACGAATGGATCAATAAATTGTGGTATATGTGCACAATGGAATATTATGCAGCCCTGGAAAAGACAGTGAATTTACCTCCTCATGTTTACATGGATGCAGCTGGAGCATATTCTTCTTATCAAAGTATCTCAAGAATGGTAGAAAAAGTATACAATATTTCCAACCCTACAATGAAACTAATTTACAACTTTCATATGAAAACTATAACTTAATTATAGCTCAAGAATACTGTGAATGGGGAGTGGGAAGGAATGGCAGGGGTGCGAGGGATGGTGATTGGAGGCACCACAAATATGATTCATCATTTAAGGGTACATGTGAAACTTTAGAAATGTAGAATATAAATGTCTAAACAAAATAAGTAAGCAATTCATGAAGGTTAACCAGTTTGATGAAAATATTTGAAACTGTATATAAAACCAGCACATGGTACCCCATGACTCTATTAATGTACACAGCTATGATTTAATAATAAATAAATAAAGAAAGAAAGAAAGAGAAGCAAGCATCATGAAAATTACAACAATGAATTGTATCATGTACCATTTAGTTTCGTCAAATCATAGTAAGATCATTGGGTTCAATTTCTCATTCTATAACATCCGAGGGCAGCACTAGGTAACTAGGTATAAACCATACTCTTCCATTTTATTACAAATTTTTGACTTAAAAATGGAGGAATGGATTCTTGGTCACAACGGTTTCCATGGTTACAAAACAAATTTTAGGAAGCAGTAACAGAGTGTGGAGAAAAGAATTCCACTCATTGTAACATTTTGAACCCAACAGCAAACCCAGACAATAATTACCCATGCTTAACAGGAATAAGATTAAGCCTAAGGATGGTAACACAAGGAAACACCCATTGTGATGCCATCCATGGTGACTATGTAGTGACTTCATCCTGGAATGTCGTGGAAAACAGGCTTATCTTCAAAGATACTCATTGGATTTTTCTTCTCACTTTGATACCGGATTTTTAACACTGGATTTCCAGGCTCTTGGTCTTGATGATTCAATGAATGAATCACGACCATAGAACAAACAGTGAGGTTTTATTTACAGCTCAAAGAACCAAACCTCCTTGAAAGGCAGGATACAAGTGTTACAGCTCTTATGTAAACAACTCTTACAAAGAGCCAAGCCTCTTTGTAGAGCATAATAGATATGCTACAGCTCTTACAAAGGGCCAAGCCTCTTTGCAGGGCAGGATCAGCAGCGGAGATGTTACAGCTACAGCTCTTACAAAGGATGAAGCCTCTTTGCAGGGCAGAGATCAGCAAAGGGCCAAGCCTCTGTGTAAGGCAGGATCAGCAGCGGAGGTGTTACAGCTACAGCTCTTACAAAGGGCCAAGCCTCTTTGTAAGGCAGGATCAGCAGCGGTGGTGTTACAGGTACAGCTCTTATAAAGGGCTAAGCCTCTTTGTAAGGCAGGATCAGCAGCAGAGGTGTTACAGCTACAGCTCTTACAAAGGGCCAAGCCTCTTTGTAAGGCAGGATCAGCAGCGGTGGTGTTACAGCTACAGCTCTTATAAAGGGCTAAGCCTCTTTGTAAGGCAGGATCAGCAGTGGAGGTGTTACAGCTACAGCTCTTATATGATCTTATACAGATCTTATATGATCTCTTTGCAGGGCAGAGATCAGCAAAGGGCCAAGCCTCTTTGTAAGGCAGGATCAGCAGCGGAGGTGTTACAGCTACAGCTCAAGTGTTACTACTCCTACAAAGAGCCAAGCCTCTTTGTAGGGCAGTATCAGCACTAGAAGTGCCACAGTTTTCACTTCTTCTTCTGGATGGTCTACGACAAGCTGCTGCCTTGTTCTTCTGTTCTATTTTCCTTGAAGGTCTGTGTCGATCTGCCCCCAGGCTCTCTGCTCTGGACCTTATATAGGTGTAATAGCTTAGCTGTGATTGGTCCACCAATCAGGAGCAGGATTAAAAATGGACCAATCAGGGATGGGCACCAGTTTTCCCTTGATTGACAGGTCCTCTAATGACGCTCTACTGGAGCCTCTGGGGGAAGAAAGCTCCCTCGCTTGCCCCAACCTGCTGGTTTTTTTGCCAGCTGCTGCCACCAAGACAGAAGTGGCAGGTTCCCCAGGCCCTGCTCAGCTGAGCTGGCTGGGGTGTCACTTTTCCGGTATCAACTTCATCTGGTGTCCTGAAAGTGTTTTATCCAGGACATTTATTATCCCTCCATCCACAAAGAGAGAAGTGATTTCCTATTTTTACCTTCTATATTACATTAAGGGTGGAGATTCCAGTCACTGAGTTGACACAACAGTTGAGATTTTGTACAGCACTGAGACTCTAGCTACATTTCAGATGGTAAAACTGCATAGAGACACTTAAGAAGGATGTTCTTTGTTCTTCTTTTTAATTTTATTTTATTAATTTAATTTAATTTAATTTTTTGAGAAAGAGTTTCACTTTGTCTTGGCTGAATGCTGTGCCTTCTCAGCTCACAGAAACCTCATCCCCTGGGCTCAGGTGATTCTTTTATTTTAGCCTTCCCAGTAGCTTACACTAAATGTGCCAACTTTATTGCCCAGATTCATATTGCTACACATTGCCTGGGACCATTTTGGAGTTCCCCATCCTCATTGTGAACCACCACTTCAGACATTGAAGATGGGATATTTTTCAAACTAGATTTTGTGGCTGAGGGTGGTTCTTCATGCCTCTCATATTGGCAATTTGGGAGGCCCAGTAAGTTGGATTCTCTGAGCTTCTGAATTGGAGACCAGCCTCAGCACTGTGAGATACCAATCTCTGAAGAGTAAAAAAAGTCCAGATGTTATGCAGAATCCTGGCATTGCAGCTGCTGGATACATTTGATAGATGATAAGACTTGAAATTGTGAAATAAGATCCCAGGGTACTCTACTGAAGGCAACCAATCAAGATGCAGGCTCAATAAACAAATGGAGAAAAACATATTTTTGATTTACCCCAAGTTTTTACTTTTCCTTTTATATAGGTACTTTCTTTGTCACACTCAGTAAAGTTCTTTAAAGATCACAGAACCCTCCAACTCCTGGTCTTTGGTGATTTTACTCTTTTAGCTTCCCAAGTAGCTGGGACTAGAGCTGTATGCCAGAACAAATAACAATTATTTTTATGCTGATCATGGAATTAGTGTTTAAACTTTTCCCATTGATTTTATGTAAGCTGGAAAAATTATTCTCTCACAGGGATAAATTTTTACTACAACCCTTATTAGTCAAGACTTCAAATTTTACACAACTGTGACTCTTTGGTATCTTAGATTCTTGTGGTCACTCTAAACTGCACACACAGTGAATTCTTGACTCTAGTCAGTTTTTTTTTTAATGCACACTAAAATATCCAGATTCTACACTCCACCCTTTCTGTGCAGATTTCAATCTGGGCCAATATTCCCTTGCCCCAATCCGTCCAAGAATAGGGACTAGACATCTTTGGATTATCCTTCCACATCTGATCAACTGAAAAACACACCACAAACAATCTTTACTGGACTCATTGTTCCCACATCCCCCTGGAAACCACAATAAACCTCCTTGAAGTAGTCCAGTATTCCATCTGCCTACTGACTTTTCCTTATAAGTTTGTTCTGGATACTGTACCTAACAGAATTTTCTCTTCTTTTCTTTTCTTTTCTTTTCTTTTCTTTTCTTTTCTTTTCTTTTCTTTTCTTTTCTTTTCCCTCTGCTACCTCTCCTATTAGTCCAATGCCTCCTGTTCCTTCTATTTATGTGCTTTTCCCACCACCTTTTACTCTGCCTGAAGATCCTAAAACTTTACACTCTCATTCACCATCTACAGAGTATAGATCTAAGCAGTTTTATCCTTTACTGATGTGGTCTATTCAGTGCCAACTTATGAATATAGGAGTCTAGAGTTTTCTAGACAAGTTCAAAGAGAATGAACTAGTTTACTCTAAACACTCTGAAAGTGTTTACCTAACACTTCAGATTGATAATTCTCACAGAGCCGGACGTTTCTTTAGAAGAAGTTGGCACTAGTAATAGGAATCTGGGCTTAATCATGCTGGTTGCTTGCCATCTTAATTCAAAGGGTAAGAATTAAATACTATATACTGAAGTAGATCTTAATTTCCTTAAAACATTAAAAGATTCTATAATTGCTTATGGGCCTAATGCACCATATACTCAAGGCCTTTTATGTTCTTATTTTGGACATTGTTTTCTTACTTCAAGGGACTGGGAACAATTCACTGAAACTTCTTTCTCCTGCTCAATATTTACAATTTTGTTCTTGGTGGAGAATGAATGTAAACTGCATAATGCTAACCTCAATCTCTCTTATGACCAACTAACAGGCTCAAGGTACTATTAGTGACACAGAAAACAACTTCAGCTTTCTAACTTTTACCACCCACAGAGAAGTTTATTTACATGCATGGGCTCAGTTGAATGAGCGAGGATGCAGACAATTCTTTACCAAAATTAATACATGGAATGTTGCTGTTAGGGTCTCAATGAAAACTGATGTCATGGAGAATATGCACGCTTATTGAAATTGTGTTTTAAATAAAGGTGACCATCTGCTCACTCAGGTAAAATGGCAGACTTCTTTACTTGTGATTGGTTTATCATGGAATTTTGTACATGTGCAAAATACAGCAATGACCTCATTGATCTAATTAAACATCATGTGACTGCCCTGTGATTAGCGTCCAATAATCCACTCAACATACACCTTTTGACCTAACCATATCAAACTAACCCAATTTAACATAACTTAATGGAGAACATGTTTTTAGCCATTAGTTTTTTGTTATTATCTGATGATAATAACATTTTTTAGGATGTTGATGCATGAGACCATGAGGAACAAGGTAGATTGAATACCTGCCTTTGCTAGCCTTGAGATTTAGAGGCTGTTACTTTGGATCTTTAAACAAGGCGTAAAGAAACTTATTGGGCATATAGGAATTTGTGTGCAAACCTGCACTCTCATGTGGGATTTAAGTCAGGGGTTGTTGCTGGAACATTTTGTAAGGAGTACTCAGGTTATAGTTCTCAAAATCCTTTCACAAGCTTAGTTTCATCTGTGCTATTAGATATCTATATGCATTTGGTAAATTCCTTTTCTCTTGAAGTCCCCAAAAACATTTCCATTCTTGGACCCATCAGCAAGTGCCCTTCATTACTTACCACCGATCAGGAAAGGTTATTATTGATGGGCATCTGGCCACATTTTCAAAGGGCTTTTTTATTAGCCTTATGCAGTCGACCTTAATTCCTTAATGCAGTCTGAACATCTCTGGAAATAATATTACAACCAAAGCCTTGGTCATGTTATGCCTGTAACTAACCTGGCCACATGGGATTCTGCCTGTTTCTCACAAGTATGCTTGCACAAAGTATTTTGACTGCTCTCTCTCAAATGGCATTTTTGGACAGAGACATAAAGGCATTTCACCTATAAGGGACCAAGTGACCTATATGCTGAATTTCTTGAGAGACTCCATGATGCCATTCAGTGAACCATTCCAGGCAACAAAATGCAAGATATACTTTTTCTTTCTCTTGCCATTGAGAATTCAAATGATGATTGTCACCGCATATTAGCAGGGAATTGAAATGAATAACATGTCTCCATTGATAAATTTCTTAGAGCCTGTAGAATCATAGGGTCTAGCTCCTTTCAAGTTCCATTAGCTGGAGATCAAATTGGTCCTCATATAGCTGCCACTTTAAAACTAATAATCCTATCCTAAATGCTATAATTGTGGCAAGTCTGGTCACATTTGGATCAATTGTTGTAAAGGTAGAGAGAAAAAAAAAAAAAAAACTATGTTCCTCCTCTTCTACCTGGAGTTTGTAGATGCTGCAAAAAGGAAAATCAATGCACTGATGAATGTAGCTCTATTAATGATAAGAATGGTAATATTTTTTCCACAAAGGGAGTCAAAACACTCCCAGAAGTGCCAGACTTCTGGCCCAGGCAATAACATGGGCTTGATAACACAAGCATATGCGGTCAGCTCTGGGGTGACACATGCCAAGATTCAGGCAACTTCCAACCCAGAGCTCTTAAATAATAACACCTAGGGACAACCTCAATTCAGCAGAGTTTTGTGCCAGCTTCACAGCCTGATCAAGCTGTTACTAAAACTTTAGTTTCAGGTTTGTTTCATACTACACGATAGCGCTGCATTTGATTTGCCTATTGTTGAAAATGTGTCATTGATCGCTTGTGAGGTAACTATATACTTTAGTTACAGGAGTTTATGGTCCAATCCATAAAGAGTCAGTTGTATTAATAATAGGAAGAAGCAGTTTCACCACTAAAAATTTGTATATACATATGGGTGTCATAGATGCAGATTACAAAGGTGAAATTTTCATCTTGGCTTCTGTAACTCAACCAAAGACTTTATTCATAAGACAGTGTACTACACAATTATTACTTTTGCCCCGTTACAAGGGCAAGGATGACACTGTTGAAAGAGATGGAGGTTTTGGAAGTACTAGAACTCATGTTTTCTGGTATGCTTTTTTGAATGACTCTCAACAGCGAAGTTAGATCACTTTCCAGGATGGCACTAAGTTAGAAGAACTTGTAGACAATGTTGCTGATGTTTCCATCATTGCTTTATTCACTTGGCATTCCACCCTGGTCTAATTGGAACACCCAAGCCACTTTTGTGGACCTTGAAACAATGTCTAACATTGAGAAAAGTACAGAAGCATTATATTGTAAAGTGCCTAATAACTAGCCAGACAAAATAAAGCCTTATATCGCTCCTATTGCTTTCACTTTCTGGGGCACAGATATTTTACAGCAGTGGTAAACTATGTTAACAATACCTATCATGTATTCTTCTGTTAAAAACCTGGTGTTTGATGAGGATACAATTCTTCACAAACTCCTTATCCTGAAAAAGGGAAGATGTGAGATGGATCATGTCTAGGTTATCCTGTTCTCCCAGAGTAGCCACTGCTGAGCACCTTGCCCTACTTCTTAGTTAGAAATCTGATAAAGCCATATGGGTTGAGCAGTGGGTTGTTCAGAGAGAAAAATAAGAAGCTCTTCCTTCACTAGATACTGAAGAACTGAAATTGGGCCACATTAAGTCCTCTGTCAGCACATGGAACTTCCCCATTTTTATGCTTAAAAAGAAATCATAAAAATGAAGAATTTGAACAGATTTCAGAATAATAACTCTGTAATTTAACCTATAGTACCCCTTCAGCCAGGAATTCCTCATTCTTCATCAATTTCTAAAGGATTTCATATAGTAATTGTTGACTTAAAAGATTTTTTTTAACGTTCCTTGACTCGCAAAGTTTCTGAAAGATTTGCTTTTACAATTCCTTGTTGAAATAATAGTTTCCCTACTTTGAGACACCAGTGGAATGTTTTACTCAAGGCATGGTAAAGAACCCCAGTTTGTGTTAAATGTATGCATAACAGCCTTTACAAATATTAACTTTACAATTCCCTGGTGGCATATTTTATCATTACATTGATGACCATTTCATTTGCTCATCAGCATGTTTCTAATAATATTGTACAATTAGATTGTTTATTGTTTGATAGATATGGCCTTCATGTGGCCCTGAAAAAATTCAGCTTTCAGATCCCGGGAATAATTTAGGTTATAAAATTAATGAACAAAAGATAATTCCACAAAAATTCCAATTTTGAAGCATACTTTAAGAACTTTAAATAATTTTCAAAAATTACTTGGAGACATTAATTGAGTCTGTCCATTTCTAGGCATACTTACTTATTTATTAACGCATTTTATTCTCCATTTTATAAGGAAGCTCAGATTTGGATAGTCTTAGAAATTTAACTCCTGAAGCTGAGAGTTACAATGATTTGAACAACATACTTAAAATGCTCAATTAGAATTATTGAAAATTGCGATTTTTATCTTTATGTATTTCTTTCTGAACATTCTACCAGCTTACTAACTCAAAAATGTGTTTTTATTGAATGCTGTTTTTTACCTCATAAATCTACTGAAAAACTTCTAACTTACATTCAATAAATGGCTAATATTATTATAAAGGGACATTATCATATCTATAATTTAGTTGGAAAAGTCACTGAAAGACTAATAGTTCCATTAAATGACAAACAAATTTCTCATTCTTTCATTATGTCTCAAGTATTGTAGATCGCACTATCTAATTATTTAGGTATAACTGATCATCATTATCCTCAAGAGAAATGAAACTAATTTTTAAAGAAAACATCCTAAATACTACCCAAATTTATATCACCTGCTGCCCTTTCTAATGCTAAGAATTTTTTACAGATGCTAATAAATCAGGAGTAGCTGGATATGTTGGTAATGATATTAACAATATTCAAAAATGTCCTGAAAAGTCAGAACAGAAAGCTGAATTATTTGCATGATTTTATTACTAGAATATTTTCCTAATACTCATTTAAATATATTACTAGTTCCATTTACTCAGCATAATCCGCACAAAATATAAAAATTACTATATTGTCAGATGATCAATTAGATTTTTTTTTATTTGACACACTTCAAAAATTAACTAACTCAGAGTAGATATGTACCAATTTTCATAACACATGAATGATCCCACTCTAATTTACCTGGACATTTAACTGCAGGAAATGATTTTATTGATAAATTAATTGGCACTGTGCAAAGAGCCCAAGAGGAACTCTCTTTGCACCATAAGAATTTTTCCTCACTCAAACATAATTACTGTATTACATAAAAGGAAACAAAAGACTTTATAGGATCTTTACCTACTTGTCAAATAATTTCAATTCCTCACTTACCTACAGGTGTAAGCCATAGAGGTTTAAACCCAACAAATGTTGGCAAATGGATGTTACACAATATGCAGAATTTGGCAAATTAAATATATTCATCATTCTATTGATACTTATTCCCATTTTTCCTAGGCATCTTCCCTCACAGTTGAATAGGCTAATTCAGTAATAATTCATTTATTAGAAGCTTTTCCAATTATGGGCTTTCTTCAAATGATAAAAACTGATAATTGATTTACATATATTTCAAAAAAATGCCCACAACTTTTTAAGGCTTATAATATTAAATTCTTTACAGGCATTCCAGGAAACATTACAGGACAAGCAATTATTGAATGCCCAAACTGAACATTAAAGTCAAGGCTCTTTCAATAGAAAGGGGGAATAGGATATCATACAATTCCTAAGAATAAAATACATTCAGTTCTTTTTACTTTAAATGTTTTAAATTTGGATTCTGAAGGTAACACTGCAGCCACAAAACTAGGGAAGAAGCAGCCAGCACACTTGTTACCCAACCTGTTTTTTATAAAGACACTTTTAAAGGAGAATGGCTTCCTGCTATGGTAGTGTGATGGGGTAGATAGTTTGCTCTTCTCTTCACAGGAAACAATAAACTGTGTTTCCCAGATAAACACATCAAACTGTGACAGGATACCATGCACCTGCCAATGGTCATAGCAAAGATGAGCCAGTAATCTGAGCATGAGGTTGTCCTCTCTGTCACTGGAGGAACATAGAAACCAATTGATCCCCATCCAATTAGAGACTGCAAAGCAACTGGAGCTCCTATTCTCCAATATCATGGATAGGGATCTCTCAACTATGCCAGGAGGTGAGAACAATCGTGATGGTGAGCAATCATCCAATGACCTCTCGAGCTTAGTTTATCTCAATGATAGCCATACTTAATACACAGGTAAATTCACAAGAAAATTATTCTTATTAAGGTATATTCCAAATCCTTCATTATAAAAAAGAGTTTCATGATTTGAACTATCAGTTTCTGTATATGTGAAATTCATGGCTTCCTGGGACAATAAAATGATAAAGGTACTTTGAAGCCGGAACAAGAGGGGCCAGTGCTCTCCAATTATTCCACTGGAGTTATGGGACAACCTATAAGTTCAGGTACAGCACTTCCTTGTTTATATTTTAGTTTAAAATAGTGAGTTAGCTTAAAAAATAATTCTAGCCATCATGAAATCGGTTTAGTAACTTAAATGACTTTTACTAAGTTAATTTTAACACAACATTTACAATTGTTCCATTTGCCTCATTGTAAGCTACATATGTTTATTTATATGGTGAATTAGATTCATTGGACAAAATGTCGAGTCTCATATTTATATACTTAAGAGAAACTAAATTTGAATCTATCACTAACTGGAGATATTATGCCTATGTGATGGAAAAATCAGGTCCTGATTCTAGTCACCATAGTAGTCATAGAAATTCCACTGATAAAATCATTCCTCATCAACAAAGATTTTGCGGAAAGAAAGTGGTTTTGTACCACCCACTCCAAGTACTTCTGGCTATCCATCCCAACTTGACTTATGGAAAGTTGGAGCGCCTTTATTACATTACATACATGGAAAGGTTTGCATATACATAAACCTGGACATTACTTTCAACATACCTTCCATTTCAAGGGGCAAGAAGTCCATGTTACGTTGATTGTGCAAAATGTTTGGTTAGTTGAAAATATTATTTGGAATGAAGGCACTGGAGAAATGCGTTGTCCATGCAAATATCAAATGTTTATGTTTTAATGTACCCATGAGATTTGATTTTTCCCAAGACAGGATTTATTACTTTCAGACAGAACTGGCAGTTGGCTTTCCACAAAGATCGTAAGACTGTGGGAGGAGTCTTCAGTCATTTTCATCCCATGAAACTTGGCCCAGAAGCGGACAAAGAGGATGAAGAAATTTATCCATCTTCTGATAGGGGCAACTCTTGGGATTATAGGCATAACTGGCTATGCAGCTGCTGCTGGAGTAGCCTTCACTGAATCCATAAAGACAGGAAAATTTGTGTCTAATTGGCATAGAAATGTGGAGAAACTAGGGGTTTCTCAAAAACTAATTGATACCAAAATAATTTTGTTAGGTGGTCAACTGTATAGTATAGAGGGGAAGATAAAATTGAAATGAGATTGGAATGTTTTTTTCTTACTTTTTAACCCCTGATTTTTATAATAAAACATTGTTCCTTTGGAGTAAAGTAAAAAAATTTTTGCTAAACCATGAAAACATAACTGCTCATATAATTGAGTTATAATATTAAGTGTATAAATCTTTTGAGCATACACTGCTGGTGGGAACTTTTTTGGAAGGAAGTATGGATAACCCTAAAAGAACTCAGGCTATACTTCCAATTTGATCCTGCAGTCCCATTACTGGGCATCTACACAGAAGGAAAAAAAAAATTCTTTTATCATAAGGACACTTGCACTAGACTGTTTTATTGCAGGTCAATTTACAATCACCAAAATGTGGAAACAGTCTAAATGCCAACCAAACCAAGAATGGATTAACAAGCTATGGTATATGTATACCATGGAATACTATTCAGGCATAAACAAATGGAGACATTACAGCCTTTGTATTAACATGGATGAAAGTGGAACAAATTATTCTTAGTAAAGTGTTACAAGAATGGAAAAGCATGAATCTTATGTCCTAAATTTTGATATGAGGAGAATTAATGACAAGGAGATGGGTGAGCAGATAGAGGAAAAAGCAGGAAGGAGTGGGGAATGGATTGTTATTGAGATGGACGGAAGAAAGGAGGTGCAGTCTTGATGAGTGCCTCACCTTTTAGGGAAAGACATGATTGTTAGAGGGACTTTACCAAACAAATGCAATCAATAAAACCTGTTGTCTTAAAAAAAAAAAAACAAACCTGTTGTCTTATACCCTCAATTAATCCCCAATTATAAATTTGAAAAAGTCTACCAGGAAACAAAAAGATTATAATTAAGAAATACACAAAAATTAGAACAAATTAATGGAGATGAAATCTTGAAAGACATATCTGAAGGAATTGCTCAATTGAATCCAATGGACAATGTTGATACTTTACTTGGGACTTCTGCCATTTCTCTGCTCCTGTTTTCCATAACTGGATTCATGTTATATTTAATCATCAAAAATATTTTTCTGGTAAAAATAACTAGTCAACAGAATGCTGCTGTGTTTTTGACTTTGGACACAGTATAAACCAATAATTAGAAAGCAGGAAATGAAGAGCTACAGCACCCCAGCTCAGACTTGGTATATTAGCCTCATAAATTTCCCGATGATACTGGATTTTTAACACTGGATTTCCAGGCTCTTGGTCTCTAGAATTAGATTAATGAATCGACAGACCATAGAATGAACAGTGAGGTTTTATTTATAGCTCAAAGAACCAAACCTCCTTGCAGAGCAGGATACAAGTGTTACAACTCTTTTTTTTTTTTTTTGAGACAGAGCCTCAAGCTGTCCCCCTGGCTAGAGTGCCGTGGCATTACAGCTCACAGCAACCTCTAACTCCTGGGCTCAAGCGAGTCTCTTGCCTCTGCCTCCCAAGTAGCTGGGACCACAGGCGCCCGCCACAACGCCCGGCTATTTTTGGTTGTAGCCGTCATTGTTGTTTGGCGGGTCCAGGCTGGGGATTCGAACCCGCCACCTTAGGTGTACGTGGCTGGCGCCTTAGCCGGTTGAGCAATAGGTGCTGAGCCAAGTGTTACAACTCTTATGAAAACAACTCTTACAAAGAGCCAAGCCTCTTTCTAGAGCAGGATAGATGTGCTACAGCTCTTACAAAGGACCAAGCCTATTTGTAGGGCAGAGATCAGCAAAGCACCAAGCCTCTTTGTAGGGCAGGATCAGCAGTAAAAGTGTTAGAACACCTACAAAGAGCCAAGCCTCTTTGTAGAGAAGGATCAGCATTAAAAGTGCCACAGCACTTGCTTCTTCTTCTGGACAGTCTGTGATGGTCTACTGAAGTCTTGTTCTTCTGCTCTATCTTCCTCAAAGGTCTGTGAAGATCTACCCCCAGGCTCTCTTCTCAGGGCCTTATATAGGTGCAATAGCTTAGCTGTGATTGGCCTATACAATGGACCAATCAGGAGCAGGATTGAAAATGGACCAATCTGGGATGGGCACCAGTTTTCCCTTCATTGACAGGTCCTCCAACTCAGCTCTACTAGACCCTCTGGTGGAAGAAAGCTCCCCGCTTATCCCAACCTGTCAGTTTCTTTGCTGGATGCTGCCACCAAGACAGAAGTGGCAGGTCTCCTAGGCCCTGCTCAGCTGAGCTGGCTGGGTTGCCACTTTTTCGGTATCACCAAGGAGCATAGCCCCAAGTTGCAATCTCATTACTCTGAGGACATGCCTGGTCATGCTGAAAAGCAGAAAACTACAGAGCACAGGTGCTGTTGGGCCACCAGGATTTTAGCTAAAGGCTGAACACTTATTGTGGCACTGGTACCATGTACTTTATTCCTTTCTCTTCATTCACAAAATAGTTGTTAGTTTTAATTTAAGGAAATGGGGTAACAGAACAGACAGGCTGGCAGTTTGTGGTTTATCCCCAAGCAATATGTACTCAATCTGTATCAATTATAAATGTGCTCAGAAATAATCATGCTTAATTGGACTTTTTATGATAGTTTTCATGATTTCACATCACTTTCTTAACTGTTTATTATTTTAAACTTTTTTTGGATGTTTTAGAATATATAAGAAGATCAATGAAGATAGGGAGTTATTAAGTACCTGATTGAGCCTAAGTCTCCCTTTCATGCTATTCATTTCATCTTCAGTGCATTCCTCTGCGTCAACCATCAGTTAGCTAAGAGAATAGCAACAGGTATGGAGTATACTCCTGGAAACAGTACTTTACCAGGTTTTGATAGGAAACCTTCATGAGGTACCTATCATCTGAAACAAGCCTATTATAGAGAAAAAAAAAAAAAACACATCCTGCAAAGCAAAAGTGGGAATTATCAGACATACTATTTAGGTCAATCAAATCACTGTTTGACCATTGGGCTCAATTTCTTGTTCCATAACATCCCAGTGCAGCATTAGGTATAAACCACACTTCCATTTGATTACAAATCTGTAACTTGAAAAGGAAAGGATGGGTTGTTGAATTTCTTGGCCATGCTTACAAAATGAAATTTCCGAAGCAGGAATTGAGTATGGACAAAAGAACCCCAATGTTTAGAATAGTTTGACCCCACAACAAACCCAAACCACAACTACACATGCTTAGCAGGAATAAGATTAAGCTCTAAGATGTTAACTAAGGGCAACACCTATTGTGATGTCATCCATGGTGACCATGTAGTGACATCATCCTAGAATGTCCTGGGATCCAGGCTTCTGGTAAAAGATACTCACTGAAATTTCCTGATCACTTCTGCTTGTGTTCTGCAAATGTTTGATCCAGGACATTTCTTAGCCCTCCATCCACAGACAGAGTAGTGTTCGCTCATTTGTGTTCTAGTGATTACATTAAGGTCTTATTCCAGTCACTAGACTGACATAACAGTTGAGATTTTGTATAGCAATGAGACTTAAACTGCATTCAAGACGGCAAAACTACATAGAGACAAGTAAGTAGCATTCTCTTTCTTCTTTTCTTCTTTTTTTCTTATACAGAATTTCACTTTATCACCCTCAGTAGATGGCAGGGTCATCACAACTCACAGAAATCTCCAACTCGCACACTCAGATGATTCTTAAGTCTCAGCCTTTCAAGTACGTTGAACTCCAGGAGCTGCCTCTGTGCCCAGATATATATATATATATCCATCTGCATATATATATATATATATATATATATATTTTTTTTTTTTTTTTTTTTCTTTACAGAGTGGCTGGGCATATTGACGAACTCACCACCCTCATGATGAGCCACCACTTCAGACATCAAAGATGGGTATTTTACAAACTAGGTTTTATTTCCAGGTGGTTCTTCATGGTTCTCAACTTGGCAATTTGGGAGGCTCTTTCAGTTCGCTTGTCTGAGGTTCTGAATTGGATACCAGTCACAGCAATAGTGTCATGTCCTTTTCTGAAGAATAAACAGCCAGATGTTATGCAGACTACTGGCATGCCAGCTGCAGAAATAGGTTTGCTTGATGAGAACCATTACAGTATTTTGTGAGCTATGATACCAAGGTACTCTACCAAAGGCAACAAAACGAGACTTCTTAATAAATAAAAAATATTTGTATTGAAGTTGGTCCTCATATTAACTTTCTTTTTAGTAGACATAGAGACTTAATTCATTTATCACACTCAGTAAAGTTATGAGGCATCTACAGATCACAGCAAAGTCCAACAACTGGGCTTAGGTGACTTTATTTTCTCAGTCTCCTGAACATCTGGGACTACATGTGCATGCCACAATGAGAGGCAATTATTTTTACAGTTGACCATGGATCTAGTGTTGAAAAATTTCCCCTAGAGTAGATGTCAACTGGAGAAATTATTCTCTCATAGGGACATTGTTTTTTAATCCTAATTAGGCAACACTTCTGATTTTACACAACTCAGACCCTTTGCTATCTTAGTTTCTTGTATTTACTCTATATTGCCAACATAGTGAATTTCTTACTCAAGTCAGTTTTTTATGCACAGTAAAATATGCAGATATACACCACACCTTCTGCTGCACGTTGAAATCTGGGACAATATTCCCTTGCCCCAATCAGTCCAAGATCATGGACCAGATATCTCTGGGTGACCCCTACCCTTCAGATTAACTGGCAGTCTCCTAAGGAACCAAATGAAACAAATTTCTCCTGACTTATTGTTCATTCCTACCCCCAGGGATAAGAATACATCTCCTTCTTTAGGTACTCCTTAATTCCATCTGCATACTGATTTTTCCTCATAAATTTGCTTTAGGAAAATGTATCTAGAATAATTGTTTTCTTCTTCTTCTTTCTTTCTTTCTTTCTTTCTTTCTTTCTTTCTTTCTTTCTTTCTTCCTTCCTTCCTTCCTTCCTTCTTTCCTTTCCTTTCCTTTCCTCTTTCTTTCTTTCTTTCTTTCTTTCTTTCTTTCTTTCTTTCTTTCTTTCTTTCTTTCTTTCTTTCTTTCTTTCTCATAAACCCAAATCTCATCATGTACCCCAGGCAAGATTATCCATTACCTCTGCCTTGCATACAATGGCATCTAACACTTTTGTTGAAGTGATCCTCCTGCCTCAGTCTCTGTAATATTTAGAACTATAGGTAAGAGATACAACACTTGACTACCCTTTCCATGTGAGTAGAAACCCAGTGGGAGATCATGTATGAGGTGGTTTTTTGTTGTTCAGTCTTGTTTCTACCATGAGAGTTTTGGGGATCTTACCCTTTGGCTGCCCAGAGCATTATAATATTTTAGTCATACATGGGCTAAATCATTAAGCTGTAAGTAAGAAATGAGCTTATTGAAGAGTTTGAGGATTGTCCAATCATTAGAACTAGGAGACACATAGGGAGTATATCAGGACTGTTTTAATTAACTGAGTTAGGAGATCAGCAAAACTATGAACAAATTTATTTTATCCTCATTGCGTTTCATTAGATGTTATGTATTATAGATGTGATCAAGCATAGCTGTTCAATGTGCATTGTGGGCCAAGAAGCCAAAAGTTTAGACACATCTAGAATGGAATTCTGGATTAATGGGAATTTAAAGGTAGGCTTGTATTTCCCATGATAATTATAAATCACTACTGAACAAAGTGCCTTACTAGATTTTGAGAGGGAAATTTCACTAAGACATCTATCATCTGAAACAAACCTACCCTAGATAATGAAGTTAAACATTATGGAAAGTAGAAATGGGAATTATGTGAGTTACCATGTAGGTCTGTAAAACCATTTTCAGATCATTGGAATGAAATTTTTGTTTTATAACATCCCAGCACAGCATTAGGGAGAAAACCACACTCTTTCATTTGATTACAAATCTGTGCCTCAAAATGGAAATAATGTATTGTTGAATCTCTTGGCCATGCTTACAAAACAAAAATTAGGAAGCATGACTTCAGTGCTTAGAAAAGAACTTGAAGCTTGCTGTGAAATATGATATCAGGGTACTTTACCAAATGCAATAAAACAAGCCTCTGTTTCAATAAATAAATGGAGAAAACCATTTTTATTGGAGTTACTCATCATTTTTATTTTTTTAATTAGAGACAGAAACTTTATAAAAATGAGTGAATACTGTGGCATCTACAGATCACAGCAACCTCCATCTCCTGGGCTTAGTCAATTTTTTTCTCTCGGCCTCCTTAGGAGCTGGGTCTACAGATGCATGCCACAACACCTGGCTATTATTTTAACTTTTAACCACAAATTTGGCATTGAAAATTTTCCTGTAGATTAGAGGTCATTTGGAGAAATTATTCTCTCATAAGAATTTTTTTTTTCCCTAAACCCCTATTACATTAAAACTTGAGAATTTACAGAACTCTGACCCTTTGGTGTCTTAGATTCTTGTACTCACTCTACACTGCCCACATAGTGAATTCTTGACTCAAGTCAGTTTTTTTTTTTTATGAACATCACAATATCCAGATTCTACACATAACCTCCGATGGGCCAATATTTCCTTGTTAAAATCAGTCCCAAACCAGAGACCAGACATCTCTGGAAGAAATTACTCATAAGATCAATTGGCAGTATCCTAAGGAACCAACCACAAATTTGTCCTGACTCATTGATCCCTCCTCATCCTGGAAACCACAACAAATCTTCCCCTTTATGTAGTATTGTATTCCATTTGCCTACTGACCTTTCCTCGTAATTTCACTCTTAGAAACTGTACCTAGCAAAATTTGATTTCTTCTATCATTCCTTCTTTTTTTTTTTTTTGAGACCAATTCACACTCTGTTCCCCAAGCTAGATTGTCTAAGATCTCAGCCTTGCACACAATGACATCCAACTCTTCAGTTGAAATAATACCCTAGATATCCTCCTACCTCAGCTGGAACTATAGGTAAGGGACACAAACTTGTCCACCCTTCATATTTGAGTAGAAACATGGCAGTTTATCAGGGCTGAGGTGGACTTTCTGTTACTCAGTATTGTCTGTGACATAGGAGCTCAAAGGCTGTGCCCAATTTGGCTGCCCAGAGCATCAAAATATTTTAGTCATGCATGGGATACGCCATCAAGCTGTTCTTAAGAAATTAGCGTATCAAGGACTTTGAGTATTCTCCAGTCCTTAGGACTTAGGTGTATGTCAGAACTGTTTTACATATCTTTGGTGTGAGATCACGATAGCTATGCATGGATCTCTTTTATCCTTATATGGTTTCACTATTTATTGTGTATTATGTGTATGATCCATCATAACCCTTCGAGGTGCATTGTGTCCAAGTAGCCAAAAGTTCAGACACATCTAGCACAGAATACAGGATTGATGAAAAATTTAAAGATAGGCTGATATTTTCTAAGGTCATCATAAATCACTGCAGGAATGGAGTACACTACTAGGCACATTGCCTCACTTTATTTTGGAAGGAATCTTCAAAGAGACACAGATCATTTTTTAAAAAGTCTTTTATATAGAAGGAAGTAAAACATAATGAAAAGTAGAATTGGAAATTGTGTGACAAACCATTTAGATCTTTCAAATCATTGTGTGATCTTTAGGCTCAATTGCTTGTTCTGTAACATCCCAGGACAGCATTAGGTATGAACCACACCCCACTCTTCCACTTGATTACAATGCTGTAACTTGAAAAAGAAAGGATAGGTTGTTGAATCCCTTGGCCATGTTACAAAACAAAATTCTGGAAGCAGATATTGAGTGTGGAGTAAAAAACCCAAATGATTGTAACAGTTTCAAACCAACAACAAACCTGGACATTAAGTATACATGTTCTACAGGAATAAGATTAAGATTAAAGATGATAACCCAAGGCAACACCCATTGTGCTGTCATCCAGGAAGAGCATTTAGTAACTTGATGCTGAAATGTCCTGTGATCCAGGATTCTGGTCAAAGATATTCACTGGACTTTTCTGCTCACTTTACCTGGTATACTGCAAGTGTTTGATTTAGGACATTTCATAGCTTTTCATTGACAGAGAAGTGATCTCCCATTTGTGTCAGATTGATTACACTAATGGCTGAGATTACAGTCACAAGGATAACATAACTTTGAGATTTTGTATAGCAGTGAGTTTCATGCTGTATTCAAGTGGGTAGAATGGCATAGAGACACTTCAGTGCCCATAAGATACTTAAGGATGCTTTTTGTTCTTTCTTCTTTTTTATTTGTTTGGAGACAGAGTTTTACTTTGTCACTGTAAGTAGAGTTTGGTCATCACAGCTCACAGAATCCTCCATGTTTTTGGCTCAGGTGATTATTTTGCCTCAGCCTCCTTAGCAGATTGAATTACATGCAACCACCTCAATTTACAGCTATTTTTTGTTGCAGATTGACAGGGACCATTTTATAACTTACCATCTTCATGGTGAGCCAAAACTTCAGATATCAAAGATGGGATATTTTTCATACTAGGTTTTGTGGGCTGGAGTCGTTCTTTAAGCCTCTCATCTTGGCAAATTGGGATGTCCATTTCGTTGATTTTCTGAGTTTCTGAATTGGAGACCAGTCTCAAACTTGTGAGATACCTGAAGAATAAAAACAGCCAGATGTTATTCAGTGTCCTGTCATTCCAGCTGAGGAAATAGGTTCACTTGTTGAGTACATTTGCTGTAAGCTATGATACCAGGGTACTCTACTAATGGCAACAAAATAAGACTCAGTCTCGAAAAAATATGGAAAAAATCATTTGTATTGTAGTTACTGCTCATTTTTACTTTTTGTTTTTATAGAGTCAGAAACTTACTTTATTTATCACACTCAGTAAAGTTCTATGGTATCTACAGATTACAGCACATCCAACTTTGTTTTTAGGTCATTTTATTCTATGTGCCTCCTGAGTAGTTGAACTACAGGTGCATGCTACAATGCCTGGCTATTATATTTACCTTGTACTATAGATCTAGTGTTGAAAATTTCCCCTAAATTAGATATCAACTGGAAAAATTATTCTTCCTAATGAAAAATTTATTTCTACAGCCCCTATTAGGCAAGACATCAGGTTTTACACAACTCTGGTCCTTTGGTATCTTAGATTCTTGTAGTCAATCTAAACTGCCCACACAGTGAATTCTTGACTCAAGTAACATTTTGGTATGCACACTATAATATCCAGATTTTACATTCCATCCTCCTTCTGTTAGACTTTTTAAATTGAGACAATATATCTTTGTGTCAATCATTCCAATACCAGAGATGAGAAATATTGGGATGACCACTACTCATCAGATCAACTGGCAGTCTCCTAAGAAACTAAGCAAAAACAAACTTTTCCTGAATCTTTGTTCCCTACTACACCCAGGGACCACAATAAATCTCCTTCTTTATGTTGTCCTGTATTCCATCCGCCTACTGTTCTTTCCTTGTAATTTTGCTCTTGGAAACTGTACCTAGCAAAATCTTTCTTTATTTATTTCTTCAATTATTTTTTATGAGACCGACTCTGTTACTGTTCTTGGAGTTGACTGGTCAGTGACACAGAGGAAACCACTGCAAATGAGATGAATAAACTGAAAAGGTAGGCTGAGGCTCACTGTGGCCTCAGCAACTAATCATCTTTATTTTTCTCTTATATTCTCTAAAACATTCTGTAAAAGTTTAAAATATCAAACAGTGAAGACAGCAAAGTAAGATCATGGAAACTACCATAAAGATTCCAATTTAGTACAATTATTACTGAACACGTATTCAATGAATAAAAATTGAGAACATTTTACTTGGGACTGAATCACATAGGTGCCAGGTTGTCTATTCCACTGGTCCACTTCCTTAAATGTTAGACTAACAATTATTGTGTTAATGAGCAGAAAGGAGCAACGTACCATTGCCCAGTGCCTGGATAGGTGTTTATCCTCCAGCTATAACTTAGCCTGATTCGCTGGAAAATTCCTTTCTAAGAATGATTCTGCTTTTCAGCAAGGCCAAGACTGTTGTTAGAGTAAGGGAATTCCATCTTAGCGCCACATTCCATGGGTAACACATGAGAATAAATTGCCATGTCTGAGTATAAGGGGCTCAACTGCTTCATTTCCCCCTATCTAATTATTAGCTTGCACTTCTGCCATAGCCAAAAACACAGCAGCATTCTGCTCACCAGTTTATTTTACCTGCAAAAGTCTTTGATAAATAAATATAATACAAATTTAATTAGGCAAATAAAAGCAGATATCAGGCAGAAGTCCTAAATAAAGTATGAATTTTGTCCATCAGATTCAAAGAGCCTTTTAAGATTTCATCTCCATTAATTTGTTCTAATTTTTGATCAAAATTTTATATACTTGATGTCATAATTCAATTATATCAGCAGTTATATTTTCATGATTTAAAAAATGTTTTTTTTGGGGGGGAAGGTCAAGATGCCCGACAGGCACCAGTCTCCGACAGAAGCTCCTGTTCAGAGGAAAGGATGAAGTCCAGAGAAACACCCAACAAAGTAAAAACTGGGAGCCCACCTGAGAGAGAAGAGTGATACTGGCATGACACCTCTTCTGAGACAGGCGGAGACTCCTAGAGGACAATCCACACGTACATGAATCACCCCAAAGGAATAGTGCCCATCCCCTCCCCCAAGAAAGGTGTGCTTTTCCTTTGTTTTCTCTTCAACCGCTCCTCCGAGTCACCTACAGACCACCAATAATAGTGGAGGACCTATTCTCTCACTCCAAGAGTGAGAGCTGCCAACAAGGAAGTTTACTACCCTGGAGGAACCCAATTGAGACTGGGAACATCCTTCCCCAGGCAGAAAAGTGGAACTGGCATTCACACTGCCATTTTGAGTTTCCTGTCCACTCTCCCTCCCCTTGCCAACAGAGACAGGGAGAGGAGACCCAAGAACAGCATCCACCCACCCTTTCAATACCAAGCCTTGTGTTCTAGTCCTTCACCACTAGAACTGCTTGATTCACACTTTCTGCATGCAGACGGATCCCCCTCAGTCAGCACATACTGCACTCAGATGTCTCCCCCGCTGCTATCTGCACTTCCTGAGACCTTGGTGCCAGTGACCAGTGACCGGGATTGACACCAGACAGGGAGGGCTACCCACCTAGCCCGGCCTCTGCCTCCAGGTCTTTGGTATCCCTTGATGGTGACTAACTTCTGTTGGGTCAGGTCATTGAGCCGCACCCGCCTCCTGGATCCCTGACAGACCAGGCTGCCATGGACTCCTGCCAGGGAGAAACCCACAGTCCCACCAGCTGTTTGCCAGCCCCCAGGACTTTGTCTGCAGGTGAGGGCAATTGACTTCTGCTAGGGCAGGTCAAGCAGCCACATGTCTTCCTCCTGGGGCCACCTGGCCCTTGATCACCACCAGCTCCTGCCTGAGAGGATCTCACCATTCTACCAGTCATGAGCCAGCCTGCAGGACTTTGGTGGCCAACAAGGTGAACTGAATTCTGCTGGGCAGGTCATGCAATCTCACGCCTGCCTACCAGGGTCATGTCAGCTGGCAGTCGCCAGCAGTTCCTGCTGGGGAGGGTTGCACCATCCCACCTGTGGGGCCTTGGTGGGCTGTAAGGACAACTGAATTCTCCTGGGGAAGTCCGAGCAGCCACTCACCCACCTCCTGGGGCCTTGCCAGCTCGCAGTAACCAGCAGTGCCTGCCTGGGAGGGTCTCGCTATCTTCCAGCCATGTATCTGCCTCAGGGGCTTTGGTGGCCAGTAAGGACAACTGACCTCCACTGGGGCAGGTTGTGCCTGCCTACCAGGGCCTTGACAATGACACTGACTACTGCAGGGTTGGGCTGCATCACCCTGCATACTGGCCCTGCCTCCCGGGCTCTTATCAGGTTGTGCCCAAGAGGAAACTAGAAGAAGCCACTGGCAGAAAACTTTTAGGGATGGTTTCCAGAAGGTGTAAAATTCAGCATGGGTTAGAATCAGCGGAAAAACTCTGGCAACCAGAATAACGAGAGTAGATTAACTTCCCCAAGGAAGAATAGGGTAGACACAGTGAAAGACCTACTACACAAACAGATATCTGAAATGTCAGAAATTGAGTTCAGAATCTGAATAGGGAGTAAGATTAACAGGTTGGAGGAAAAGAGGGAGCTATAATTTCAAATCATTCAAAAGCTGTCCCAGGAATTCAATGACTTCAAAGATAAAATAATTAAGGATTATGATACACTGAAACAAGAGGTTGCAGATTTGAAGAGCACCATTGAATCCCTCTGACAGAGGATGGAGGAGGCAGAAGATGGGATCTCCAACACTGAAGACAAAGACTTGAATGCACTCAGACTTCCAAAAATTTTGATAAATGGAAAACAAAATCAGATCTCTCACTCAGAGAGAGCTTGGATAATTCCAAGAAAACTAATATTTGCCTTATAGGAATCCCTGAAGGTGACGAAGTTGCTTCACAAAACAAAGAGGCTCTTCTTAATGAAATTATGAAAGAGAACTTTCCAGACATGCCAAGGGACCCTGAAATTCAGATAGCAGATAGCTTCAGCACCCCAGCATGACTCAACCTGAATAAGACATCCCTCAGGCATATCATAATCAACTTCACTAAAGTTAACATGAAAGAGAAAATTTTGAAATCAGCTAGATGGAAGAAAACATTAACATACAAGGGGAAGAATATTAGAATGATTGCAGATCTCTCTGCTGAAACCTTTCAGGCTAGAAGAGGGTGGTCACTGACCTTCAACCTCCTAAAACAAAACAACTTTCAACCCAGAATCGTCTATCCAGCTAAACTGAGGTTCATTTATGATGGAGAAATTAAATAGTTTAATGATATTCACATGTTGAAAAAATTTGACATTACTAAACCAGCCCTCCAGGATATCATCAAATCCATCCTCCATAAGGACCAATGCAATCCTCCACCACATAAATAAACCCACCCAGAAAAGTTGACTAAATTCCAATCTCCACAGCAACAACAAGATCAAAGATGTCTAATGAACCTTCAAAACACTCGACACCAAAAATTATGCCAGGATTATCAATTGTTGCAATCAATGTAAATGGCTTAAACTACCCTCTAAAGAGACATAGGCTGGCTGGCTGTATACAAAAACTCAATCTAGATATCTGTTGCATGCAAGAAACACACCTTATTTTAAAAGGCAAGCATAGACTCAGGGTGAAGGGATGATCATCTATACTTCAGGCTAATGGAAAGCAGAAACAGCAGGTGTTGCAATACTCTTTGCAGATACGATAGGTTTTAAAGCAATAAAAGTGAGCAAAGACAATGATGGTTACTTTATATTTGTTAAAGGTAGTACTCAATATGATAAGATTTCAATTATCAATATTTATGCACCCAATCAGAATGCACCCTAATTTTTAAGAGACACTTTAACAGACATGAGCAACCTGATTACTCCCAGCTTCATCATAGTCAGAGATTTTAATACTCCTTTGGCAGTGCTGGACTGATCATCCAAGAAGAATCTTAGCAAAGAAATTCTAGATTTAAACCTAACCATTCAGAATCTGGACTTAACAGACATCTATAGAACATTTCACCCTAATAAAACTAAGTACACATTTTACTCATCAGCCCACAGAACATACTCAAAAATAGACCACATCCTAAGTCACTAGTCTAACCTCAGAAAATTTAAAAAAATAGACATTATGCTTTGCATCTTCTCAGACCACCATGGAATAAATGTTCAACTCAGAAAAAACAGGAACTTGCAGACCCAAACAAAATCATGGAAGCTAAATAACCTTATGCTCAATGACACTTGGGTCAAAGACGAGATCAAGAAGGAAATTACCAAATTCTTGGAATTAAACAAAAATGAATAAACAAGTTATCAGAACCTTCAGGATACCACATAGGCAGTCCTAAGAGGGAAATTTATTGCACTGCAAGCTTTCCTCAGGAAAGGGAAAGAGAAGTTAACAACTTAATGGGACACCTCAAGCAACTGGAAAAGGAAGAACAATCCAACCCAAAACACAACAGAATAAAAGGAATAAACAAAATTAGAGCAGAATGAAATGAAATTGAAAACAAAAGAATAATACATCAGACTAACAAACCAAAAAGTTGTTTTTTTGAAAAGGTCAATAAAACAGATAAACCTTTGGCCAACCTAACTAAGAAAAAATACTTAAATTTATAATTTCTTCAATTAGAAATGGTAAAGATGAAATCACAACAGACAGCTCATAAATTCATGAAATCCTCCATGAATACTACAAGAAACTTTATTCTCAGAAATATGAAAACAGGAAGGAAATTGACCAATATATGGAAGCACTCCACCTTCTAAAACTTAATCAGAACCAAGTGTCAATGTTGAACAGGCCCATATCAAGCTCTGAAATAGCAGCAACTATACAAAATCTGCCTAAAAAGAAAAGCCTGGGACCAGATGGCTTCAAGTCAGAATTCTATTAAACTTTTAATGAAGAGCTAACACCTATATTATTCAACCTTTTCCAAAATATAGAAAAAGATAAAATACTACCCAAAACATTCTTTGAAGCAAACATCACCTTGATCCCCAAACCAGGTAAAGATCCAACAAGAAAATAAAATTATAGATTAATATCCCTAATGAATATTGATGCAAAAATATTCAACAAGATCCTAACAAACAGAAGCCAGCAACATATCAAGCAAATTATACACCATGACCAAGTAGATTTTATTCTAGGATCTCAAGGCTGGTTCAACATATGCAAATCTATAAACGTAATCCACCACATAAACAAATTGAAAAACAAAGACCATATGATCCTCTCAATTGATGCAGAAAAAGCTTTTGACAATATCCAGCATCCATTCATGATTAGAATACTTAAGAAAAAGGCATAGAAGGGACTTTCTCAAGTTGATAGAGGCCATCTACAGTAAACCCACAGCCAGTATCATATTGAATGGAATCAAATTGAAACCGTTTCCACTCAGATCAGAAACCAGGCAAGGTTGCCCATAGTTCCCATTGCTCTTCAACATCATAACGGAAGTCTTAGCCATAGCAATTGGGGAAGAAAAAGCAATCAAGTGTATTCACATAGGATCTGATGAAATTTACTTTTAATATTTTTAATTCCCTTTTAACCTAGAGTACTTGGTCAGTCAGGAGACATCTGACCTTAAATCTTAAAAGACTGATTCAGTAATTACTCATTCTTTAAAACCCTTTGTAATTGTGGGCCTTCCTCTAGATGTAAAAACTAAAAATGGATCTGCATATATTTGCAATAAATGTCAATAATTTTTGAAGCTTATAATATTAAACCCATTACAGGTATTCCAGGAAGCAGTACAGGGCAAGCAATTATTGAATGCCAAAACCAAACATTAAACAAATACTCTTTAAGCAGAAAGGGGATACAATGTACAATACAATTATTCAGCTCTAATTACTTTAATTTTTTTTTAAATTACTAATATATATACAATATTTTCACTTAATTAATTTAAAAACAATATGCATTATTGCCCCATTTGCATAAGTGTAACTGCATGTGTTTACTGATAATGCAGATTGGATTCTTTGGTCAAAGTGTTGAGGCTCAAATTTACATGCTTTGAGACAAACTAAATTTGTATCTATCAATGACTGGCGACTTTTGGCCTTTGTGATGGAAAAATCAGGGCCTGGTTCTGGTCACCTTAGTCATCATAGAAATTCCACTGATATAATCTACTCCTTATCAAAGGGGCATTTGTGGAAAGAAAGTGGTTTTGCAGCACCTGCTTCAGGTATTAATGGCTACCCATCAAAACCTGATTTATGGAATTTTGGAGAAATTTTAGTTGGATTACATGCATGTAAAGGTATACATATACATAAAACTGAACCTTATTCTCTCTTTTTTAATTTGTTTTTTTTTTTGAATGGTAACTATGTACATTAATGCACTTCTCGGGTACAGTGTGGGGTTTTCACATACAATCCAAAACACTTCCATCAAACTGGTTAACACAGTCTTCATGTCATTTTCTTAGTTATTATTTTAAAATGTTCACATTCTACTCTTAGAATGATTCATCTGTACCCTTGTAAGATAAATCTCAGAAGTGATCCCTCCAATTCCCCTCCCTCTATTCAATATAGCTTCCATTTCAATTGGCAAGAAGCCTATTTTACTTATGCTTCTGTAAAATTTCCTTGTGTTTGGTTAATTGGAAATACTATTTGGAAAAAAGACACTGGATAAATACATTGTCCTGGACAATGTCAAATGTTTACATGTTTTAATGTATCCATGAGTTTTGATTTTTACCTAGATAGGATTTATTTAGTTTGGGACATAACCAGCATTTGGATTACTGTGAAGATGATGAGACCATGGGAGAAGTCCCCAGCCATTTCCATTCCTGCAAGTTTAGCACAGAAGCTAATAAAGAGGCCTAAGAAATTTATAGGTCTTCTAATAAAGGCAGTCCTCAGTATTATAGTCATCACCACCTCTGCAGCCACCACCGGAGGATCCCTCATTGAATTTGTAAAGACTGAAAAATCTGTCTCTAATTGGATTAGAGAGCTGAGAAACTATGGGGTTCTCAAAAACAAATTGATACTGAAATACTTAATGAATTGGCTGATTTAGAACAGATAGGAAGTTTTTTTTTTAAAACCTATTTAATCAATTGTATAGTTTAGAGAAGCAGAACAAATTAAAATGTGATTGGAATGTTTCCTCTTATTGTGAAACCCCTATTTTTTATAACAAAACATTGTTCCCTTGGAGTAAAGTCAGAAAATATTTGTTAAATCATGAAAATTAAATTGCTAATATAATTGAGTTATAATATCAAGTATATAAATTTTTCTGCAAAAATAAGAAAAAAATAATTGAAAGGAAATCCTAAAAGACATATCTAAATTAATTGCTCATTTGAATCCAATGGACAAAATTCATACTTGGTTTGTAACTTCTGCCAGCTCTCTGTTTTTGTTTTTCATAATTGGGTTTGTATTATATTTAAATACTTTTCATGTTTAAAAAAAAAAAAAAACTAGGGAGTAGAATGTTACTGTGTTTTTGGCTATGGCAACATTGGAAGCCAATAATTAAAAAAGAAGAAATAAAGGGACACAGCCCCCCATACTGAGACATGGCAGGTTAGCCTGATGTACTCCCCATGGAACATGGCCTTATGATAGAATTCCCTTAGTATGAGAACATGCCAGGCCTGATGAAAATCAGAAATTTTCTTCAAAAGGAATGTCCCTGAGGACCATGCTGGGTCATAGCTGGAGGATAAACACCTGTTGAGGCACTGGGCAATTATACTTTGCTCCTTTCATCTTATTAACATAATAATTGTTAGTCTTTTTTTTTCTTTTTTGAGGCAGAGCCTCAAGCTGTCCTTGTGGGTAGAGTGCTGTGGTATCACAGCTCACACCCACCTCCAACTCCTGGGCTCAAGTGAGTCTCCTGCCTCCACCTCCCAAGTAGCTGGGACCACAGGAGCCGGCCGCAATGCCTGGCTAATTTGTTGATGTTGTTGTTGTTACAGCCATCATTGTTGTTTGGCGGGGCTGGGCTGGATTCAAACCTAACAACTTAGGTTTATGTGGCTGGTGCCTTAGCCACTTGAGCCACAGGCACTGAGCCAATAATTGTTAGTCTTAAGTTTAAGGAAGGGGGTCAAAGCCTGGCACCTTTATGATTCAGCCCCATGTAAAATATGCTTAATTTGTATCAATTACATATGTTCAGACAAAATTGTAATAAATTGGAATCTTTATGGTAGTTTCCCTTACCTTACTATTCTGTCCTAACTGTTTGATATTTTAAACTTTTATCATTTTTTTAGAGTATATAAAATAATCAATAAAGATGGGTAGTTTCTTAGTTGCTCAGCCTCCCTTTTCAGATTATTCATCTCATCCACAGTGTTTCTTCTGTGTCAGAGAGCAGTTATCTCTGAGAACACTAACAGAGTCTGTTTCATGAGGAAGAAAGAAAGAAAGAAGGAAGGAAGGAAGGAAGGAAGGAAGGAAGGAAGGAAGGAAGGAAGGAAAGAAAAAAAGAAAGAAAGAAAGTTAGGAAACAAGGAAAAAAGAAAGGACTTTTTCTATTACTTTTTCCTTGAATAAAATTACCAGGAAATGACAATAGGCAGATGGAATACAGGATGACATAAAGGAGAAGATTTGTATTCGCTAGTGGTAGGAGGGAAAAAAAAAAAAAACCTCATGATAAGATAAGTTCCTTTGTGGTTGATTCCTTAGGAGACTGCTAGTTAATCTGGTGGGTAGTAATCATCCCAAGATGTCTGATCCCTGGTATTGAAATGTTTGGGGAAAGTGACTATTGCCCCAGATTGAATAATAAAAGAGAAGGAGTAAAGTGTATATTCTGGATATTTTAGTGTGCATAATAATACCAAACTTGAGTAAAGAATTCACTATGTGGGCAGTTTAGAGTGACTACAAGAATCTAAGATACCAAAGGGTCATAGTGTGTAAAATCTGAAATATTGCCTAATATGGGATGTAGGCGGAAATTTCCTCATAAGAGAAAAGTTTCTGCAGTTGACATCTAATGTGGGGGAAATTTTTCAACATTAGATCTATGGTCAAAAGTAAGAATAGAAGCCTGTTATTACAGCATGCACCCGTAGTCCAGCTACTCAGGAGGCTGAGGGAAGAAAATTACCTAATACCTGGAGGTGGACATTGCTGTGATCTGTAGATGTAACAGAACTTTACTAAGTGTGATAAATAAAGTAGGTCTCTGTCTCTATAAAAAGAAAAAAAAAAGCAATAATGAGGAGTATTTCCAATACAAATGATTTTCTCCATTTTTTAAATTGAGATTGAATCCTATTTTCTTGCCTATGGTAGAATACCCTGGTGTAATAGCTCACAGTAAACTTCAAGTGTTCTCATCAAGGGAAACTATTTCCACAGCTGGCATGCCTGGAGCCTGCATAACATCCAGCAATTTTTGTTCTTCAGAGATGCATATCTCACTAGTGTTGAGACTCGTCTCCAATACATAAACTGAGACAATCCAGCTGAAGGGGCCTCCTAAACTGTCAAAACAAGAGACATAAAGAACCACCCATGGCCACAAAACCTAGTTTAAAAAATATTCCATCTTCAATGTCTGAATTGGTGTCTAATCATGAGGGTGGTGAGTTCGAATGTGGTCCCAGTCAATCTGCAACAAAAAAATAGCTGGACATTGAGGCAGGCACATGTAGTTCAAGCTACTGGGTAGGCTGAAGCAAAAAAATCACCTGTTCCCAGGAGATGAAGGTTTCTATGAGCTGTCATGGTATAGCACTCTACTGTGAGTGAAAAAGTGAATCTCTGTCATACACATACACACACACACAAAAAGAAAGGCATTTTACTTCAGTGTCTCTATGCAGGTTTACCATCTGGAAGGCAGCTTGAATCTCACTGCTGAAAAAAAAAACTCAACTATTGTGTCACTTTGGAATGTGACTGAAATCTCAGCCACTATTATAATCAATCAGGTACTAATGGGAGAAAAATTGTCTGTTTGTTTATGGAGGGCCAAGAAATGTTCTGGATCAAACACTTGCCCTATATTAGCTGAAGTAAGCAGAAAAGTCCAGTCAGTATCTTTGATCAGAACCCTGGATCCGATGACATTCGAGGATAAAGTCAGTAAGTGTTCATCATGGGTGATATCACAATAGATGTTTACCTGGTTTACGATCCTTTTTTTTTTTTTGGTAGTTTTTTTTTCTTTTTTTTAAATTAAATGATAGCTTATACATTAATGCAAACATGGGGTACAGTGTCTCTTGGGAGTGACCCCTAAACAAAGGCCAGGGAAACTTGTATACATTTTCTCATGAGGTACTATGGATTTCCATAAAATGCTGAAGAAGAAGCTAGTGTCTGGTCACTCATTGGTCACTAGCGAGGTTTTGGGGTTCCAGTAGGCCAACTGCCTCTCCGTGGTTGGAGTCTTAGCTGGAATGATAGTGTGTGAACTTTTGATTGGTTGCTGCCACCTGGGCTGTAGCTGTATACCTGATTTGATTTATGACTCTGGAGCTCTTGCCTCCTCCCCCTTCTCCTCCCTGTTTTCCTTCTTCCCAAGCTCTTTTATCCTTTTTTATTTTTGCCACTACCACTACTATTAAAAGGCACAGTAAGGAAAATAGTAATAATAAAAAATAGGTTCATAGCTGCTCCCTCTCAATATGTCATACAATTACAGTTCTACTTTTCATGATGTTTTACCACTTTCTGTAGAATAGGTTTGTTTCTGATAGTAGGTGTCACAATGAAGTTTCCCTCTCAAAATCAGGTGAAGTAATGTGTCCAGTAGTGTACTAATTCCCTGTAATGATTTATGGTGATCATAATAAATATCAGTCTATCTTTAAATTTTCATCAATCCTGAATTCCTTACTAGGTGGGTCAAAATTTTTTGCTTCTTAACCACAATGCATGTTGAAGACTTATGTTGAATCACCCATATAATACACAGTAAATTATGAAACCTCACATGGTTAAAAGAGATGCATGCATAGTTGTGCTGATCTCCCACCAGGGATATGTGAAATAGTCCTGACATACAGGCTAAGTGTCACCCAGGCCTGAAGTCTGGACAATACTCAAAGTCCCTGAAAAGTTCATTTCTTAAGAACAGCTCAATGACATATCCCATGAATGACTAGAATATTTTGATGCTCTGGGAAGCTTAATTGGGAAGAGCCCCTGAGCTCCTATTACAGATAAGACTGAGCAACAGAAATACAAACTCAGCCTTGATATCTTACTGTGTTTCTACTTAATAGAAAAAGTGGTCATGAGTTGTATCCCTTACCTATACTTCCAGGTGAAGTAGAAAAATCTCATAGGGTATCACTTCAACCGAAGAGTTGGATGTCATTGCGTGCAAAGCTGAAGTGACAGATAATCTAGCCTGGGGAACAGAGTGAGATATGGTTTCACGAAACATAATGAAAGAAAGAATGACAGAAAAAATGAATTTTTTCTAGGGACAGTTTCCAAGAGAGAAATAACTAGAAAAGGTCAGTAGGAAGATTGAATACTTTACTCCATAAAGTAGAGAATTTTTTGTGGTCCCCAGCAAGACCATGGAATGATGAATCAGGACAAGTTTGTTTGTGGTTGGTTCCTTAGGATACTGTCAGTATATATTATTGGTAGGGTTCACCCAGTGATATCTGGTCACTGGTCTTGGACTTTTTGTGGCAAATGAATATTGGCCCAGATTGAAAACTGCAACCGAGGGGTGGAGTGTATAATCTGCACATAGTAGTGTGCACAAAAAAACCTGACTTGAGTCAAGAATTCACTGTGTGGGTAGTGTAGAATGACTATAAATATCTAAGATACCAAAGGTTCAGAGTTGTATAAAATCTGAAGGCTTAACTAATAGTGTTTTAGGAAAAAAAGTTTTCCTAAGAGAACAATTACTGCAGTTGACCTCTAATCTATGGGAAAATTTTCAACAGAAAATGATCCGTGTTTAAAAGTAAATATAATAGCCAGGTGTTGTGGAATTCACCTCTATTCTTAGCTACTCAGGAGGCTGAGATAAAAAAAAAATCGCCAAAGCCCAGGAGTTGGAGGTTGCTCTGATCTGTAGATGCCAAAGTAGTTTACTGATTGTGATAAATAAAGTACACCTCTGTGTCTATAAAATAAAAGTAAAAATGGTGAGTAACTCCAATGAAAATACTTTTATACATTTATTTATTGAAACAAAGTCTTGTTTTATTGAATTTTGTAGCACTGGTATCATATTTCATAGAAAACTTTAAGTGTTCTCATCAAGTGACCCTATTTTCACAGCTGGCATACCAGGAACCTGCAAAACATGTGGCCATTTTTTATTCTTCAAAGATGAGTATCTCACTAGTGCTGCGGCTGGTCTATAATTCAGAATCTGAGTAAATTCAAACCTTTGTGCATCCCAAATTACCAAGATGGGAGGCTTGAAGACCAACACTTGAGCACAAAACCTAGTTTGACATAATTCCCATCTTTAAGGTCTTTTGTGGTGGCTGAGTTTGAAATTGTTCCCAGGCAACCTGAAAGGAAAAAAAAAAAAAAACAGGTATTGAGTCTGGCACCTCTATTTGAAGCTACTGGGAGGGTTTTGCTAAAGAATCGCCTGACCCCAGGTGATAGAGGTTTCTGTGAGCTGTGATTAGTAAACAGCACTCCACAGAGAGTGACAAAATGAACTTTGCCTCAATAAATAAATAAATAAATAAATAAATAAAAGAACGCAGAGCATCGTACTTAGTGTTTGTATGCACTGGAATGCAGTTTGAGTCTCACTGTTATACAAAACCTCAACAGTTTAGTAAGCCTGGTGACTATGCTTTCAGGGAATGCAGCTTGAGTCTCACTGTTATACAAAACCTCAACAATTTAGTAAGCCCAGTGACTATGCTCTCAGGCATTAATGTAATCAATAAGGCCCAAATTTGACATCACTTATCTGTTTGAGGATGGAGAGCTAAGAAATATCCTGGATTAAACACGTGCAGGACACTAGCTGAAGTGATCAGAAAAGTCTAGTGAGTATCTTTGACCAGAAGCCTGGATCCCATGACAGTTTAGGATGAAGTCACTACATAGTCATCATGGTTGACACATCAATGGGATTTTATCTGAGATACTGTCTTTAAAGTTAATATTATTCCTGCTTAGCATGTGAAGATGCTGTCAAGTTTTATTGTTGTGTTCAAACTTACAAAGGATTGGGTTCCTTTCTCAACATTTAAGTCATAATTCTAAATTTAGTTTTGTAATTGTTGCCAGAGGATTCAACCACACATTCTTTCCTTTTCCAGTCACAGATTTGTAATCAAATGGAAGAGGGTGGTTTCTACCTAGTGCTGACCTGCATGTTATTTAACAAGAAATCAAACTCAGTGGTCTGACAATGATTTCACAGACCTAAATGGTACCTCACACAATTCCCATTTCTACTTTTCATGATGATTACTTCTTTCTCTAGAGTAAGCTTGTTTCAGATGGTACATTTCTTAATGGAGTTTCCCTCTCAAAATGTGGTGAGGCACTTTGACCTGTACTTCTTACATGCACTCCATACATGCAGTAATGTATGATAATCAAGGGAATTAGCTGCCTATTTTTAAATTTCTGTCAATCCAGAATTCCATTCTGTGTGTGTCTAAACTTTTTACTTCCTGGCCAAAATGCACTTTGAAGAGCTATTTTTGATCAGACGTATAATACATAATATCTAATGAAATCTGATAAGGATAAAAAAGACCCGTACATAGTTGTGGTGACCTCCCACCTTGGTTAGAGAAAAAAGGCCTGACATCCTCCCTATGTGTTCCTGAGGCCTGAGGATTGGACAATCCTCAATGTCTCTGATGAGCTCATTTCTTACATAGACCTCAATGATTTAGCCCAAGCTTTACTACAATATTTTCATGCTCTGGTCAGCCAAATAGGGCAAATCCCCTGAGGTCCCATGGTAGAGATAAAGCTGAGCAACAGAAAGACAACCTCAGCCCTGATCTCCCACTGGGTTTGTACTAAAATAGAAAGAGTAGTCAAGTGTTGTATTTCTTACCTATAATTCTAGATATTCCAGAGTCTGAGGAAGGAGGATCAACTTCATCTGAAGAGATGGATGACATTATGTGCAATGCTAAGGTCATGGACAATCTGGCCTAGAGAAGAGATGAGAATTGTTTTACTGAAAAAGAAAGAGAGAAAGAAAGGAAGGAAAGAAGGAAGGAAGGAAGGAAGGAAGGAAGGAAGGAAGGAAGGAAGGAAGGAAGGAAGGAAGGAAAAGGGAAAGGGAAAGGGAAAGGAAAAGAAAGGAAAGGAAAGGAAAGGAAAGGAAAGGAAAGGAAAGGAAAGGAAAGGAAAGAATTATTCTAGGTAGTTTCCAAGAGCAAATTATGAGTAAAGGTCATTAGGCAGATCTAATTCAGGATTACACAAAGAAAGAATTATTATGGTCCTTGGGGGTAGGAGTAAATAATGAGTCAGTGCAAGTTCATTTGCATTTTGTTCCTTAGGAGAACTCTAGTTGATCTGATGGGTAGTGTTCATTCTGAGATGTCTCATCCCTGGTCTTGGACTGATTGGGCAAGACAATATTGGCCCAGATTACAATGTGCAACAGAAGGTGTGAAGTGTAAATCTGGATATTTTAGTGTGTATAGAAAAATCTGACTTGAGTCAAGAATTCACTACATGGACAGTTTAGAGTGACTACAGCTATTGTAGAATGCACCTGAATCCAGATACTTAGGAGGCTGAGACAAGAAAGTTACCTAACTTCTGTAGTTGGATGTTGCTCTGATCTGTAGATGCCACAGAACTTTACTAAGTGTGATAGATAAAGTAAGTCTCTGTCTCTATAAATAAGTAAAAATGAGGAGTCTATTAAAAAAGTAAAAATGAGTAGTACCTACAATGCAAATGGTTTTCTCCATTTATTTATTGAGACAGAATATTGTTTTGTTTTCTTTGGTAGGGTATCGTGCTATCATAGCTCACAGCAAACTTCAAGTATGCTCATCAAACAAAGCTATTTCCTCAGCTTGCATGCCAGTAGATTGCATAACATCTGGCTGTTTTTATTCTTCAAATATATGTATCTCATGAGGGCTGAGACTTGGCTGTAATTCAGAAGCTCAAACAATTAAACTGACTGGATTTCCATAACTGCCAAGATGAGAAACATGAATAACCATGCCTGCCCAGGAAACTTTGTTTGAAAATTATTCCATCTTCGATGTCTGAAGTGGTGTCTCATCAAGAGAGTGGAGAGTTTGAAAATGGTCCCAGCCAATCTGCAAAACAATATAGCTGGGCACTGTGGTGGGATCCTGTAGTTCAATCTAGTGGGGAAACTGAGGCAAAAGAATCACCTGAGCCTGGGAGATGGAGATTTCTGTGAGATGTGATGGCACAGCATTCTACAGTGAGGGAAAAAGTGAAATTCTGTATAAGAAAAAGAAATGAGAAGAAATAGAATGCTACTTAAGTATCTCTATGGAGTTTTGCCATCTGGAATGCAGCTTGAGTCTCACTGCTGTACAAAATCTCAACTGTTCCCTCAGGCTAGTGACTGGAATCTCAGCCATTAATGTATTCATTAGGGCAGAAATGGGAGAATACTTTGTCTGTGGATGGAGGGCTAAGGAATGTCATTGATCAAACATGTGTAGGACACCAGCAGAAGTGAGCAGGAAATTCCAGTGAGTATCTTTGACCAGAATCCTGGATCCCACGGAATTCTAGGATGAAGTCATTACATGGTCACCATGGAGGACATCAGAATGGGTATTGCCTAGGTTAATCTTATTCCTGCTAAGCATATGTAGTTGCTGTCCAGGTTTGTTGTTGTGCTCAAACTATTCCAAAGAGTGGTGTTCTATTCTCTTCATTCAACTTCTACTTCCAAAATTTTGTTTTGTAAACATGGCCTGTGACGGCTGTTATCCCAAGAATTGCCACTATCAGAAGATCTATAAACCTGTTTATGCTCTTCATCAGCTTCTGGGCTAATCTCTCAAGGATGGAAATGGCTGGGAACTCCTCCCACATTCTAATGATCTTCACAGGAAACCAAATTTCAGTTCTGGCCTGAAGTAAATAAATCCTATGTCAAGAAAAATCAAATCTCATGGATACAATAAAACATCTGAATATTTGACATTTGCATGGATAATGATTCCATAAATTAGATTGTGATTAATAGCCATAAATACCTGGAGCAAGTGTTGCAAAACCACTTTCTTTCCTTTTCCTTTTTTATTTTATTTTATTTTATTTTATTTTTTTATTAAATGATAGCGTTGTTTCATTCCACAAAATCTCCTTTGATGAGGAGTAGATTATATCACTGGAATTTCTATGATGTCTAAGGTGATTAGAAACAGGCCCTGATTTTTTCAACACATAGGCTGAAAGTCTCCAGCCAGGGATAGATTCAAATTCAGTTTGTCTCAAAGCATATATATACATTGACATTTTGATCAATGAATCCAAACCACAATATCAGTGAACATATACAGGTTACAATCAGGTAAATGGAACAATAATGCATGTTGGGTAAAAATTAATTTTGTAAATTAATATACTAGCTACATTGTAGTTAGTAAATACATTTCATGATGACTAGAATTATTTTTTAAGCTAACTCACTGTTGTAAACCAAAAGATAAACAAGAAGGTTCCAGGCCTAAACATATAGGTGATCTGTGACTCCAGTGGAATAACTGGAGAGGACTATCCCTTCTTCTGGCCTAAAAAAAAAAGAAAAAAGAAAAAAGAAAAAGAAAAACCTCAATCATCATATGATCTTGGAAGCCATGAAATTTCATCCACATTTATAAAAACTTATGGTTCAAACCATGAAACTCTTCTTAATAATGGAGGGTTAAGAATATAACTCCAATAAGTATAATTTTGTTGTGCACATACCTGTGTATTAAGTATGGCTATCATTGTGAGAAACAAAGCTAAAGATGTTATAGCATGATTGCTCACCATCATGATTGTTCTTGCTTCCTGGCATACTTGAGAAATTCCTCTTCATGTTATTGGAGTAGGGGGGCTCTGGTTCCTTTGTAACCTCTGACTGTATCAGGGGATCAATCGGTTTCTCTGTTCTTCTAGTAACAGAGGGGACATTTTCATGGTCGGATTCCTGGCTCCTCTTTGCTGTGCCCTTTGGTGGGTGTGTGGTGTCATGTTGCATTTTGAAGAGTTTATCCACGAACAAGAATTTATTCTTTCCTGTGGAGAAAAGTGCATATGCTCTACCCCATTGAACTACCACAGAAGGAAGCCATTCTCCTTTAAAAGTATCTTAGAGACAAGGCTGAGCAACATAAATACAACCTTAACCCTAATCTCCCACCGAGTTTCCTCTCATATAGAAAGAGTAATCAACTATAGGTATTCCTTACCTATAGTTCCACCCACTCAAACGTCTGAGGTCGGAGGATCACTTAAAATGAAGAGTTGGATGTCATTGTGTACAAGGCTGAGGTCATGGATAATCTAGCCTGAGGAAAAAAGTGAGAGTTAGCCTAATCAAAAATAATGAAAGAAAAATAGAACGAAAGAAAGAAATTTTGCTAAGTACTGTTTCCAAGAGCAAAATTATGAGGAAGAGTCACTAGGTAGATGGATACATAAGGGAGATTTACTGTGGTTCCCAGGGGTAAGAGGAAACAATAAATAAGTACAAGTTGTTTCCAGTTGGTTCCTGGGGTGACTACCAGTTGATCTAATGGGTAAGGCTCATACAGAAATGATCGTTCCTGGTCTTAGACTCGCTGGAGAAAGGCAGTATTGGCTCAGATTGAAAAGTGCAATATAAGGGGTGGAGTGTATAATCTGGATATTTTCCTGTGCATAAAACAACCTGACATGAGTCAAGAATTCATTGTGTAAGGAGTTTAGAGTGACTACAAGAATTTAAGATACCAAACAGTCAGAGTTGTGTAAAATCTGAAGTCTTGACTATTAGGAACTATCGGAAAAACATTTTCTTATGAGTGAATAATTTCTCCAGTTGACATATAATCTAGGGGAAAATTATCAATACTAGATCCGTGGTCAAGAGTAAAAATAATAGCCAATTGTTGTGGCCTGAACTTGTTGTCCCAGCAATTCAGGACAACAATCTGAAGAGAAAATAAAATCTCCTAAGGTCAGTAGCTGGACATTGCTGTGGTCTTTATATGCCCCAGAAATTTACTGAGAGTGATAAAGTAAGTCTCTTTCTGTATTAAAACAAAAAGGAAAAATGATTAGTAACTCCATTAGAATTGGTTTTGTCCATTCATTTATTGAAACAAACTCTTGTTGCTTTTGGTAGACTACGCTGGTATCACCTAGCAGGGAATTCAGGATTGATGGATTTTTCAAGATGTGATGATATTTCCCATGATCATACTAAATAACTACATGTAAGGAATACTCTACTGGACACAGTGCCCCAGCAGATTTTGAGAGGAAATATTCAGTGAGAAACCTACCATCCAAAATATGCTCATTCCAATGAAAGAAGACACAATTCATGACAAGCAGAACTTAATATTTTGTGATCTACCATTCATTTCTGTCAAATTATTGTCCAATCATAGGACTCAATTTCTTGTTCTGTAAAATCCCAGGGAATCATGAATTAGAAACCACACTCTCCCATTTTATTACAAAACTGTGACTTCAAAAGGAAAAAAACGGTTGTTTAATCCCTGGACCATGGTTAAAAACAAAATTTAGGAAGTTTAAATTGAATGTGGAGGAAAGATCACTACTCTTTGTAATAATTTGAACCTAAAAATAAACCCAGAGATCAAGTACATATGCTTACCAGGAATAAAATTAACCTTAAATATAGTAACCCAGGGAAACATCATTGTGATGTCTTCCATGGTGATGATGTAGTGATTTCATCTTGTAATGCCATAGGATTCAGACTTATGGTCAAATATACTTACTGGAATTTGCTGCTCACTTCAACTGGTGACCTGCAAGTGTTTGATCAAGGACTTTTCTTAGCCCTGTATTCCCATGCAGAGAAGTGTTCTTCCATTTATGCTGTATTGCTTTCATTAAGGCAGAGATTACGGTCAGTAGTCTGACAGAACAGTGGAGATAGTGTACAGCAGTAAGACTCAAGCTGCATTCCAGAAGGTAAAGCTGCATAGAAAAACTTAAGTAGGATGCTCTTTCTTCTTCTGTTTTTTTTTTTTTTTTGTGACAGTTTCACCTTCTATCAGTAGTGTTCTGTGCCATCACAGCTCATAGAAATCTCCATGTCTTGGTATGAGATGATTCTTTTTCCTCAGCCTCCCCAGTAGCTTTAACAAAAGACACCCACCTCAGTGCCCAGCTTTTTTTTTTTTTTTTTTGGTGTTGTTATTGCAGATTTCCTGGGAAAATTTCCAAACAAACCAACCTCTTGGTGAGCCACTACTTCAGACAACAAAATGGGACATTTATCTAACTAGGTTTTCTGGCCAACGGTAGTTCTTCATGCCTCTCATCTGGGCAATTTTTGAGGCTTATTGAGTTGGATTTTCTGAGCCTCTGAATTAGAGACTAGTCTCAGCAATAGTCAGATACCCATCTCTAAAGATTTAAAAACAGTTGGATGTTATGCAGGCTCCTGGCATGCCAGCTGAGAAAATAGGATCATATGAAGAAAACACTTGAGTTTGCTGTGACCTATTCCATCTTCAATATCTGAACTGGTGCTTCAACATGAGCATAGTGTGTTTGAAAATGGTCCCAGCCAATCTGCAACAACAAATAGCTGGGTATAGAGGCAGGTGCATATAATTCAAGCTACTGGGGAACATGAGGTGAAAGAACTAAGCCCAGTATATTTAGGTTGTGGTGAGCTATGATGGTACTTCACTCTACAAGACTGACAAACTGAAACTGAAGAAGCCCAAATGCCCATCAATCCATGAATGTATCAATCAACTGTGGTATATGTACAACATGAAATACTATGCAGCCCTAAAAAACCCGACCTCCTTCATGTTTACATGGATGGAACTGAAAAATGTTCTTATTAGCAAAATATAAAAAGAATGGAAGAAAAAGTATCCAATGTACACAACCCTATTATGAAACTAATTTATAAATCTCAAATGAAAGCTACAACCTAACTCTAACCTAAGAATATAGGGGAAGGGGATAAGGGCAGATTGGTAATGGAAGGGTGACTGGAAAGATCACTTATATGATCTGTCTAACAAGGGTGCAAGTGAACTTTTCTAGAATTAGAGTACAAATGTATTTCTTTCCTTTTTTTTTTTTTTTTTTTTTGAGACAGAGCCTCAAGCTATCCCCCTGGGTAGAGTGCTATGGCATCACAGCTCATAGCAACCTCCAACTCCTGGGCTCAAGCGAGTCTCCTCCCTCTGCCTCCCAAGTAGATGGGACTACAGGCACCTGCCACAATGCCTCGCCATTTTTTGGTTGCAGCCATCATTGTTGTTTGACTGGTCTGGGTTGGGGATTCAAAACCGCCACCTTAGGTGTATGTGGGAGTACAAATGTATTAATACAATAACTAAGTAAATGACACAAAGTCTATGTTAACCAGTT
>CAUYTI010120301.1:0-11694 GCA_963575145.1 Galago senegalensis
TCTAAAGCAATAACAGAAAATGACATGAAGGCTGTGTTGACCAGTTTGATGGAAGTATTTCAGAATGCATGTGAAAACCCCACACTGTACCCCAGAAGAGTATCAATGTACATAGTTAACATTCAATAAAAAAAAAAAAAAGTAAGGCAACATAGGTACATGCAACAACTTGGGTGACTCTCAAGTACATTATGCCATGTGCCATCTGCATGCGCTGTGACTCCCTTCACACAACATTCTGCTCCTGCAAAGGCAAAACTGCAGCAACAGAGAAAGGATCACAGTTTCCAGGATCTGGGGAGGAGGGAGGATTTGACTAACAAAGACAGGCTACAGGAGAGAGACTTTGGGGGTGATGGAACCACTCAATATCTTAATTATGGAGGTGGTTATACAGGTCAACACAGCTGTCAAAATCATAAATCTGTACTCCAAGAAAAAGGGAGTGCTATTGTATGTAAATTAAAAGTAGACTTTTAAAAGTCATCAAGAAAATGTTTAAAAGAATGGAGCGATATTTGATCAGGGGCTGTCTCACTTTAGAAGTTATCAATTTATTGGTCACTTCATTGGTGCACACGTTTCGACGGCTCTCTCTTTCTTCCTTTATTTCTTTCTTAATATTTTTTGAACAATGTGCCAATCAAATTCCCCTGATTCTATGTCTGACATCTCTTGAGTCCCTCTCCTTCTCTAATGGTTCAGCCTTAGTTTTGACCCTCTTCATTCTCTCTACCACGGTGTTTTCACAACTTCTCAATTTGAGGGAAGGTTTCTCTACCTCTAGCCTCAACCCCCTTTAGGCCTTTTCTTGCTGCCACTGAAATGACTTTCCTAAAGTACAAGTGAGATTTCACACTCTCTTTCTTAAGACTCCTCAAGAGAATTTTCCAAACCTTTGATGGCTCTCCACTGCCCATCAGTAGAGCCCAAACTCTTAGGCCTGGTACCTAAGGCCCTTCATGATCTAGCTTCTCCTTAATATCTCAAATCCTTTATTGTTGAATCCATCCTCATACCATCATACATTCCAGTTCTATTACGCTAATAGCCTGTCTGCAGACATACAGTGGAGTATATCATTGGTTAAAATATTGAATGCCCTTCTCTGGGGGAGGATTTCATATTCCCGACTACTGATGTCAAGTTTGGCCATGAGACCCATCATGTCAAATAAAGTCTGAATGGAAGAGACACACACCATTTCACAGCAGAAACATTAAGAACCAACTCATGGTTACACCATCTTTCTTATCTCTGTCACCAATAATGAACACTCCTGACAGCCTTCTTGCTGTGTCCTTATGTGGCAGAAGGGGTGACTACCGTGTCATCACATGACAGAAAACCAAGGGCAAAAATGGCCTAAGTGAGTTTCCTCCAGTCCTTTTACAAGGCACTAATCCATTCATGAGAGCAGAGTCCTCACGACTTAATCACTTCCCAAAAAGAATTTGGGGGGGACATTCATGTCACTATCTCTTCTCCCTTGTTCCCACAGACTTAATACATCCCTCCAACAGAGCCCCTGCCACATGGTGCTGAGATCTCTGTGAGTACCCTGAGGGCAGGACCTGCATCTGATTCATTCCTATGTCCCTATACCTAACAACAGCAAAAACAACAATAATAACCAACCAAGGCTTACTCTGGTCAAATAAATGGATGAATGACTATTTGAGGGAGTGAATGAATTCATGTGAATGGGATCTAGCATATTTGTCCATTGTCCCTGATAAAAGCCTGGGCTCAGCATTGGAGGATGACTCTATGAATCTGGTGGGGACTGAGCTGACTTACCACAGCTGGCTCTTCTGGGCCTCTGCTCCCGTCCCTAACCTCCCAGGCCACATGAGTCCCTCAGTGAGTGCACTGAGATTCTCAAATCTACTTCTCACTTCCCCCAGTAGGCCTGGCAGAGATCTTGGATTATCTGACTCCAGGGAAGTGTGCACACCAGGCCTGCAAGGCCTGGAGCCTCCCATACTCTGTTACCAAAGGGGACAACTGGAGAAGGCTGTGCAGAGGAAGAGGAACAGGAATGAATCTGTGTCCATCCCAACGACAATGCCCATGGCTAATTGCATAATCGACTGCAGATGTGATGGGGAACTCTAACTATGACAGCAAGACAAGCTCCCAAGGTCAAGGAACTCTAGTCACCTCCTCATAAGACATTGCTCTCTGACTCTGAGATTTTCTTTTTTTGAGACAGAGTCTCACTATGTCACCCTTGGTAGAGTGCCATGATAACACAGCTCACCTCCAACTCTGGGCTTAAGTGATTCTCTTGCCTCAGCCTCCCACGTAGCTGAGACTAAAGGTGCCCACCACAACACCCGGCTATATTTTTGTTGCAGTTGATTAGCTGACCTGGGCTGGGTTTGAACCCGCCACCCTCGGTGTATGTGGCTGGCACTGTAACCAGTGTGCTATGGGCACCGAGCCTGACTCTGGGATTTTCATCCCAAGGGGAGTAAGGAGGACGAGAGGAGGAAAGAAAAAGAAGCATTTATCCAGCATCCACCCTGTGGGAAGGTCTCCAAAAACGTCAATTATCTTGAAACCAAGCAGGAACCAGAAACAAAGAAGAAGCTCCAGTGGAAAAGATCAGTTCCCGTCAGAGAAGTCAAGGCTTGAGAGCAAGAGAATGAGGAACTGTCACAAACTGGAAGAGTCTGAGGAGACACGAGAACTTTGAGCCACGTGGACTTCTGAATCAGATTCTGAAACAGAAAAGGAATATTAGAGAAAAACTGGTGAGATGTGCATAAGGTGTAATAGTAGTAGTGCACCAATGTAAATTTCCTGGTTTGGGCCATTGCACTGTGGATATGTAAACTGTGAACATTAGGGGAAGCTGGGTGAAGAGTGTATTAACTCCCTATACTATTTTTTCACCATTTTTCTGTGAGTCTAAAATTATCTTAAAATAAAAAATGTGTTGTTTTTTCTTTTGAAGAAATTCTAGCATCCAGCAACATCCTGGTAAGAATGAAATCATTCCCACCAAACCTGGTTTTGCTGAATTGTCCGTGAATGTAGCTTATTTATTTAGCAATCATGCATATTGTTCTCTCCAGAAACATACAGTTCTTCCGTGAAGATTAGACATCTCAAACGGAAGGAGGAAGAAAGCTGGAAGTGCCACCCTGAGAAGTGACAGGAAGAGAGAGGATTAGCACAGGCAGACTGGGGCCATTTAATACAAGGGTGGGTAGGCCTGCACTCCCAGAGAACCTGCAGACGTGGCCCCTGTTCCAGCACAATTGCTGATATCTTACAATCCAGCTCCACTGTCCAGCAGATGTTCATGAAGTCCCAGGACAGACCCCGAGCTGGGGACACACTATTGATGTCCACAGTCCTTTGGTGAGCAGGTCTCAGTTCCTGCCCCACCAAAGGCTCACCAATGAGAAGGCAAGTGTATAAAAAAATATTTTATGTGATTTCAATTATTTTGAAATGTGTGTTATAGAACCACAGATTCAACCTGTGGGAAGACAAGATCAGAGAAGCCTCCAAATAAGCAGGTGTTGGGGTGTTAGAGGAGATTGGAGCTCAGGAGTTGAGGTGGGGAGTGGTTAGAATAGAACCTAGGAAGGTGGGCAGGGACCATATCAGGAAGGACCTTGACTGTTGAATCACGGGGCAACGTGGACTTGGTTCCAAAGCAATGGGAAACTCCTGAAGGGCTCCAGCAAGGGTGTGGCTTGATTTAAGGAAGCTTCCAAGACTGCAGTGGAGAGGTGTCCTTCCTTCAAGAGTCCAAATCGGGAGAGGTTATAGTGAGGCCAGTCTGTGCCCTGCTTTAGGGGGTGGGATGTACACAGCACGCTGTGTGACAATGACAATGATTAAAGAGATAATCCAAACAGAGATGCTGAGAAAACAGCTTCTTCCCCACATGGGGCAATCAGCAGTGCAGGCAGCTGAGACCATCAACTAGTAGCTTAGGCTACAGGAGCTGAGAGGTCTACCTGAGGAGGGGAGACTTTCTCTCCCTGCTCTCTCTTCCACTTGCACCATTATTTGGCCACTTCAGATGTTCCAGTACTCTAAGTCCCTGTTTATCCCAACCTTCCTGGAGGCTGTAATCTGCCCTCTCTCATGTTTAACCTTGACTGCTAACTAATGACTGCTATGTATTCTTGCACGTATACTCTGTTAGGTACCCAATAAAAAGATTCTGGGAAACAGGACAGGTGCTGCATTGTTTTCATGCTGCCACCAGGCACACGAAACAGTGTATGCCCTTACAGGCTTCCAGTTTTATGCACTAAGTTTGGTGTAGGTTTTGTGATTTCCACAGTGTTGTCTCCCTTGCTAGGCATTGTCCCAGACTGGAGTCCACAAGAAGCCCAACACTCAGGAACAACTTTCCTAGTGGCATTTCAAATCCATAAGGATTAGCTCAGAATGAATGCAGGAAGATTCAAATGGTTCTGCCTAAGAGGAGCTGGTGCAGTGAACAGGGAGTCCCCGCGGCCATCACATAGGCCATCACAGAGATTATTCCCTGTTCTGAGTGTTGTGAATTATTCCCTGTTCTGAGTGTTATGAATATGGAGACATTCTTGAGTTCCCAAGAGTCATGAAGAACTCTGAGAAAGAAGACCAGGACAGAAAGGAGAGGCCAAATTCAAGGTCCCTGTCACAGCAGAGGGAGCCACTGGCCGAGAAAGCTGCAGAGGAGACCCAGGGCCCACACAGTGCCAGAGGAAGACCCCTCCTGCTGGGCTAAGATTCTGAAAGGGCACATGATCATTTTCCTGGACAAACAGCAGGTAAGTGGCAGAAGGGTGATTTGAACCCAAGTCTTCTGGGCTTCTGCTCCCAGGTCTTGGCAGAGCTTCTGAGCCAAGCCAGAGTGAACATCTTACAAGTCTCATTTTCTCTAAGAACTAACCGTACTCGTGTCCACTAGCAGCCACGTCCGTGCTCCAGGACTGCACCCCTTTGATTACAGTTGATTGGACCAGGGGTGGGCAGTCATGCAGCTCAGCCAATCAGATTCTTTCTTAGGAATTTTGACTTGTGCTGAAAGATGGACAGTTACTTCTGTTTGTGGCTAGAAATAAGGTGCCATAAACTCACTCCCAAGGTGCAGTGTGGAACTTAGAGAAAGCAGAGACCTCGAATGGTCCCCTGCCCAATGCCTCACAAGGGCATAGGGGACCTACGAGATGCCAGGCCACCCACTAGGTGGCTGAACCAACGCCTTTGCCCTTTATCCTCTGAAATGAACTGTGGAAATCCCTTAAACACACACTGAGATTTTCTATAAATGGTTTTTGCACCATTGTGTTTATTCCTAAGCCATCTTATTCCAAAAAGAATCAAAGTCATTTAAAGACATATACACAGTACAATGTTTTCTCCGCGTGAGTACATGAAGGCAGAGGAAATATGCACACATCTCAATTTTTTAAAATAAAGGAGTGAACCAGGACAAAGGAAACACAAACACATTCCAGTTTAACAGAAAAATAAGTGACAAAGGAAAAATAAGGACAGGACATAAAAGAAAAAGCCCAGGATGACACTGAAAGTCACAATTCCTACACAGCCAGAAGCAGACTCCCCCCAAATTGGCTTTAAGTAGCGGTCACTGCAAGGGAAGCACTCTTTGTTGTAAGATTCAAGAGACATTTTAAAATAAACAGAAAGAAAAACTGTTTTTTAGGGAAAAAAATGAAACTTCTTGTTTCTGATAGCAGAAAGAAATTTCTCCCACAGACTAAATAAATACTAGTTCCTCTCCCTTTGCCTCTTGCGCCTGGGATCCCAAATTCTCCCCCGCCCCCATCTTCAAAGCCTCTCTTGCTTTGGCTGGGAAAATACATGAAAATGGGACACCCTTTTTGAAATGAAAGTATAGTATACATACATTAAAATGCACACAAGTGTTTGGTGAACTTGCACAAGTAAAATGCACCTGTGTACCTGGCACCCAGATCAAGAAACAGAATTACCAGCAAGCCTAAAGCCTCTTCCCAAGTCACCACCTCATCCTGGGTAAACACTGCCAGGACTTACAATACCATAGATCTGTTTTTCCTGCCTTGGAACTTCACATGAAGGAAATCACACAGCATCTGGCTTCTTTCACTCAACCCTGTGTTTGTGAGTCATCTACATTGTTACTTGTAGTCGTAAGACATTCATTCTCATTACTGTATTCTGTCCTGTGACTGTGACAATTTACGCTCCTGTGAATGGGCAGTTCACCCATTCTGGGTCAGGAAAACAAAGGCGAGCACAGGTTGCACGTAGATCATTTTCTCTGAGTTAAGCCTTGTTAATAATTCATTTAAGTGCTTGAGTTCAGGAGATGCCAACATTATTTTTCTAAACTTTCAAATTAGACTCAAATCCAGCATCTGAAAACTGTCAGTCTGGCAGCTAACAGTATTTTGAACACCGAAATCTATTTCTGTAACCAAAGATGTCCCAGTCCTATGGCCCTAAGAATTATTTTTTCTTTGCTTTTTTACAAATAGACATTCAACATTTGCAGGTAATATATATCAAGACTTGACTATATGTTAAAAACTGTACTAAACTCTTTGCATATATGATTACCTTTAATCATAACAACCACCCTGTGTAATAGTTTTACTTTTATTACTCTTGTTTTTTAAACTTTACATCACCCAGAGCCTAGTATAGAATTCCAGTAAAAATCAGGCACTCGGGCGGCACCTGTGGCTCAAAGGGGTAGGGCACTGGCCCCATATGTCGGAGGTGACGGGTTCAAGCCCAGCCCCAGCCAAAAACTGCAAAAAAAAAAAAAACAGGCACTCAATAAATGCTTATTAAATATAGCAGTCAGTAAATAATAGCAGCTACCACCTATTCACCCCCCTTGGTTATACCAGGCACTGTGCCAAATGTTCACATTTATTATCCTATTTAATCTTCCCAAGAAACTTGTGAGGTGACATAGGATATAACTTTAGGGGGTTTTCCCAGCTCACAAATCTCATTTTCTCTGAGAACTACCCATGTATGTGTCTGTACTATATGACCCCGCCCCTTTGGTCACAGTTGATTGGACCAGGGATGGGTAGTTATACAGTTCAGCCAATCAGATTCTTTCTCAGGAATTTTGACTTGTGTTGAAAGATGGACAGTACCAACGTGCAGTGTGGCTTTTATTACAAAATAATGGAGAAAGAAGGTCTGTAGAGAGAGAAAAAAATAAATAAATAAGTGACTGACTAGAGAGACACAGAGACAAAAGTCAGAGTCCTACCTAGATTCTTGTTTGCATCTCTGTATCCCATTCCAAGACCTCAAAAAGCCCAGACTTGAATTTTAGAAGTTCTCCTTTTTGGCTTTAAATGGTTCAAGTTGGTTCCCATTAGTTGCTACCAAAAATAAATAAATACACACATACATAAATAAACAAACAAATCTAAACTAAGATAGGTAAATATTATTTTCCCCATTCCACAGATGAAAAACCGGAGGCAAAGAAAAAGCAAAGTGACTTTCCCAAGGCCACACATTTAGTGAGTCACAGAGCAAAGACTTGAACCCAAGTCCATCCAACTCTGAGCTGTTCCCCTTCACACACTTGTTCCTTGGTCCAAACCAATAAGACATCTGTTTACACCAGCACTCCCACCCGTTCCACCCCCTGCTGCAAGCTTTTTGAGGGCTGGAGTCCTGTTTGACTTGCTATAGTAGCTCCACCTGGGCTGCACACCATCAGGTGTCATTTGCAAGCCACGACCATAGATATTTCACAGGGTTAGAGGAAATATCTTGTGTGACTAATGGGCTTTGTGGATGCAAATTGTAGAGGCAAAAAAAGTAGGGCATGGAATTGAGACGCTCCCTGACGACCTTGACAGACAAGCCAGTGAAGCCCTTCCACAGCCCATGGCCTTCAGCTATCATTTGAGGCCTTATGACCTGCCTTTCCCATCTTCCCTCATAACACACCACTCATTTGCATTTGACTTTGCTCCCCATACTGCAAGTTATCTGTGTCCATGAATCACCTTGGTCTCTCAACATTTGTACCACCACTGCACACACAAGTTATTCCCTCTCCTGGGACATCTCACCCTATGCTGTCCATTTGGTGAAATCTTAATTGAACTTTAAGCTCAGCTCAAGAAGCACAACCTCAAAGAAGTCTTTTCTGACCTTCACAGATTGGGTTAGTGTTCTTTTTTTCATGCATATATCTGGCACAGAAAACGCGTTGCTCTGGGACCACTTATTTACACATCTGCCTCTCCTAACAGAATGTGGACTCCTAGAGAGCAGGAACCTGATTTTCTACATCATTTTTTTTTCACCAGTTCATAGCAGAGTTCTAGACCTGTAGTGAGTAAGTATGTATGAGATGTCTGGGTAGACAGATGGGGTAAATGGATGGGGAGATGAGTGGATCAATGGGAGTTTGTACAGATAGATAAGTGGGTACAAGGAAGGAAGAATAAATGCATGTGTAGGAAGATGGGGAAGCAGATAGAGGAAAGGAAGGAACGATGAATGAATGGACAGATGAACTAAATGATGGGAGGAGGGACAGGTAGATAAGTGGAAAGATGGATGGGGACTACGTGGATAAATGGACAGGTTGATAGGAGGATGGAGAAAGTCTAGGCCAGCCCATGGGAGGACAGATGGGTATATGGACAAATGGATAGACTGGTGGGGGAATGGATCAACCCGTACTGATGCCTACATGTCTAAACTCAAGGTTCAGTCCTTAGGCTGTCTTTGTGGCCTGGATACCTCTTCAGAGTTCTGCTGCCTGCCAATGACTCCTGAAAGTCAACCTGTGGATAATCAAATTCATATTCATTTTCCCCAAACTTGATTCCCACCCAGTTTTCTCCTCCTTAGTGACAAACTACACGAGCCATCCAGACATACCAACTAGAAATGTGGGCATTTTGGCTCCTTCCACCTCCCCAATCCCCACTTCCAAGACATCACCAAGTCTTGCTGAGTTCACCTCCCATGAATGTCCCCAAATGTCCCATCCCCTTCCAGACTAGGGTCACCATTGCTTCCCTCCTGGGTTGGTATGACCACCACCTAGCCAGCTTCCCTGCCTCTATTTTGTCTTGCCCTAACCATGTCCCTGCTACCAATAAAGCTTTCTTTCCAAAATGCAGGTCTGCTTATACCTCTCCAGTATTATAAAAAATATTCTAATGCCGAGCGGCCCCTGTGGCTCAGTGGCTAGGGTGCCGGCCCCATATACTGAGGGTGATGAGTTCGAACCCAGCCCTGGCCAAACTGCAAAACAAAGAAATAGTCAGGCAATGTGGCAGGTGCCTATAGTCCCAGGTACTCGGGAGGCTGAGGGAAGAGAATCACCTAAGCCCAGGAAATTGGAGGTTGCTGTGAGCTGTGACATCATGGCACTCTACCAAGGGTGATAAAGAGAGACTCTGTCTCAAAAAACTAATAATAATAAAAAAACACATTCTAATGCCTTGGCTATCATGATCACAATTAGTCCTGGTCCTACCCACTTCTCTGGCCTCCTCCCACACCCTGACAAGGTCAGACCTTTGTGGCCCATCTATTGTTGCAACTTTACAGTGTATGGCTGTGACTCCTTGGTTAGCATGTGTCACCTCCTCTTGGCAGTGAGCCCCACAAAGGAGGAATTTTGTTTGTTTTGGCTTAACCTATTGAGGGCAGGCTTGGGTACAAATCTGGGTTCTGCCCCTAAGTAGCCATGTGACTTTGAGCAAGTCCCTTGACTTGTTGCTGGATGTGAAAAAAATAAAAATAAAATATTGCCCAACTCTCAGGATGTTGGGATGATGGAATTAAATGACGCATGTAGTGAGGACAGGAGAGGAGGGGCTGCCTTTTACCCTTCGGTACCTGAAGACCTCTCCCAGGCCTGTGGAACTGGGGCTACCCTCCCATGAGAGATAGAAAGGGACAGCGTAATCCCTTCTCCAGCCAGGAGGAAGAGTGAGCAGGACTTATTAAATCCCCAGAATGGTCTAAAACCCTAAAGAAGAATTCTTTTTAACCTATTCACTTCATTAAGTTCCTTCTTCCCCCAAGAGCCTGCACTGGCTCCCTACTGCCTACGGCATCAATCGCAGCATCCCCTACCCAGAGTGTCACTCCCATTTCCCATCTGGCCTCTGGCACCTCAGAGCCCAGCCTCCATTCAGACAGCCCTCTTCTCCCACTTCAATATAACTTCCTAACCCCAGGCCCTGCCCTCGAGCCTGGAAAGCCCTCTAGCTTCAGATTTTACTCTATAAATCCTTCTGCACTCTTCAAGACTCCCTCTTCCAGAAAGCCCACTAGGATTGACCCAGCCAACACTAATCTCCCTCTCTTCTGAGGGCCCAAGGCCCTAATGTCCCCAACAAAAGACAAGGCTCTGGTATAAGACAGACCATCTGGATGAAATTCCAAACTTACTGCTATTGGAGGATGAATTTTTTAAAGGGTGAAATCATGAATGTCATACAACCATAAAATGAACACATGCCAAAGATATTATTTAACTCATTAATGAGGGAACCAGTAAGATGTTACACATAATTCAAAAGAGAATCCAAAGAGGAGGTATACTTGGATAGCTGTTATCCGCCACCCTAAGATACCAATCGACATCACCTGACAAAATTCATTTTCAGCTCAAGGAACAAAAATAGTTTTCACATTACCAGTTTTCTATAATTTACAGAATAATAAAATAGTTCACAAACCACTAAAGAAACAAGTAGCACTTAATATTCAATTAAAAGGACCCCCCCGTAATCTTTTTGTTTAAAGTGTTTCATAATCTTACCTGGAACTACTTAACCAGCTGTGCATCTCTAGAAAATCAGTTAACTTCTGCAGGCCTCAGTTTCCTCATCTGTAAGTTGGAAGTAAAAGCATAAAACCCTGCAAGCTCTCAGCAGAGAGGAGGTCCGAAAGGAGTGCTTCAGGAGTTATGGGTACTTCCCTGCCCCAAGTTTCCTCCTTCTATGTCAGCTGCCACTTCTGAGCTTGGGGCTTTTGGAGGGCCCTGGCCTGCTCCCTGTCCCCTCTACATCATCCCCACCAAGTATGAACCAGGTCTCTTCCTGCATCTCCCCTTGAACCAAGACATGTTCAAGGGGGCCTTTGGCAAAATCAGACAGAAAGAGGAAAAATCTTCACAAAACTGGTGGGATAGGTTTCCTACCTATCTGTTTAGAGCATAGTGTGTTCTCCATCCCCAAGGCAATACAGAGAACTAGGACTGTAACTCAAGGCTGGGAAGACACTGTCGACACACAGCACCTCTATAAAAGGGGTATACCAGCAAGTAGGAATCTTCCCAGAAGGTCTGATGGGTTTTTAGACAGACATCCCACCCAGAGAATGGACCAGAGTCCAGACCATCCTGAAGGTCTTTCCCCCTCCCCTCTTCTACCTTTAAAATCAGAAGATCGGCTCGGTGCCTGTGGCTCAAGTGGCTAAGGCACCAGCCACATACACCTAAGGTGGCAGGTTCGAATCCCCAGCCCGGGCCCGCCAAACAACAATGATGGTTGCAACCAAAAAATGGCCAGGCACTGTGGCGGGCGCCTGTAGTCCCAGCTACTTGGGAGGCTGAGACAGGAGACTCGCTTGAGCCCAGGAGTTGGAGGTTGCTGTGAGCGTGATGCCATGGCACTCTACTCAGGGGGATAGCTTGAGGCTCGGTCACAAAAAAAA
>CAUYTI010120305.1:0-12201 GCA_963575145.1 Galago senegalensis
TTTTTGAGACAGAGCCTCAAGCTGTCCCCCTGGGTAGAGTGCCATGGCATTACAGCTCACAGCAACCTCCAACTTCTGGGCTCAAGCGAGTCTCTTGCCTCTGCCTCCCAAGTAGCTGGGACCACAGGCGCCCGCCACAACGCCAGGCTATTTTTTGGTTGCAGCCGTCACTGTTGTTTGGCGGTCTGGGCTGGGGATTCGAACCCGCCACCTTAGGTGTACGTGGCTGGCGCCTCAGCCGGTTGAGCTATAGGCGCCGAGCCATTCAAGATTTTTAAACCTAGGTTTTAATATTGAAAAGGGTAAAAAAAGTGCATGATTTTATTAAATACATTCAAAATTTTTAAACTTAGGTTTTAATATTGAAAAGGGAGAGCTACTGAGATTTCACTGTGTGTGATGGTCATTCTTTTCTTTAATTCAACAACGAATGTTATCAACTAACTTTGCCAAAGACATAGGCCTTGGAGCCAAGAGGAAACACAGCAGAGAAAGGCGTACTGTCTGCTTACCAGGTGTCCATAATCTATCAGGAAATAATGGAACTAACAATCAGAGTTTAATAGTAACTCAGGAGATACTAGGGTGCGATTATTCTGTGTCCATCTCTCTTTGAGGTGCTCCGCTTTTTAAAATAATTTACAACAACGCTATAAGCTTGATGATATAGGAAAGCATCTAGATGTGATAGTATCGTACACTATGAGGTCCTAGTTTCCCTTAGGGTGTGAGGAATGTGTGCTTGTTGGAGCTGAAATAGAATGGTGGTGGAGATACACGGCCGTAAGTTCACATGGCATCTCTGCCCTCAAACGTGGACATTTTTGGACTTCTAGATCTGTTTGCTATTTAGTTTTCAATTAACTTATAAAACTACTTTAGTTTACTTGGGTGCCCGTCACAAAAATATCCAACGCTAGCTGCTTAGACAGCAAACATTTATTTTTCCCAAACGAAGGCAGATTTGGTTCCTGGTGTGGGCTCCCCTCCTGGTTCACAGACGACTGTCTTTACACTTTCCCTCCCATGGCAGAAGGGGAAAGGGAGCTCTCTGAGGTCTCGTTCATAGGGGGGAAATCACGTTGATGAGGAGTCACACTCGAAATCTAATCACATCACACATATGCCCCACTTTGAGTGATATCCTGAGGGAGTTAGGATTTCAACATAAAAACTTTGGGAAGGGCACACATATTTGGTCCAAGACAAATACTCATCTTGTACTTATAAAAATAAATGTTAAATATTGTATAAATACACACAATATAATATAAATAGTGTCCTTGTTTGCAGTTAGCTGTCAATATAAAGACATTTTATTATTATATAGATAAGAGGATTAAGGGAAATGCAAAGAAGTTGATAGTCTCTAAAATATTTCTCTAAGAGAAATGCAGATAAATTTGTATGAGAAAGAAGCATCAGATGATGTGTCCTGGACTGGACACAGCGTGCTGGACATCATTCCTAGAAGGCCTTGAATGTCATTCTTATCATTTTGGGTTCCTTAGATCAGGGCTTGCCAAACAGTCACCTGCCTGTTCTAGTCCAGCCATGAGCTAAGGATGGTTTTTAAATGATTGAAAAAATAAATAACAAGGAATGTGTTATGATTCATAAAATTCATAGCAAACCCAAATTTCAGTGCCTATCAACAAATTATGATTTGTAAACGACCATTAGTTACACGTGACAGAAAATGTATGTCTTGCCAAGTCCAATATTTACTATCTTCTGCATTAGAGGAAAAGTGTGCACACCCTCACGTTAGCTATATAATTTTTTTTCTCCTAAATTTTAGCATCCTTAATGGCAATATATTTAGAGAACATATTCAATAATCTGGGAAGTAATAGACCAAACAGACCAAAGAGAGAGGTTATTTCTCTCTTTCCACATCTCTGACATAGGTAACACTTGAAGGGAGTAAAAACATTTTATAAAAGGTCCCAGGAAGACTCTATTCCTTCATGCGTTGGGTCCGTACGACTCATACTTCATTCCCACAATTAGCCTCACTATGGTGTGAATGGTGTTTTTGTCTACATTTCTAGTTATTTGTAGTTTCCAGGTATATGTAGTTTTTCAAACATTAAAGGAATCTGTTTACTACTATTTATTACTTTCATTTTTTTCTTTTCCGTCTCCTCTTCCCTAATTGTTCTTTTACATTTTTCAAGTACAGCTCTAAAATTAAATTTAATACTTATCTAATATGTGACTTTCATAGAAATCAATAATGAGAAAGACTAATAAAAATTAAAATTGTATTGTCAAAATATTCTCTTCCAATATTTAATAAGACAATTCATCACACGAAATTCACTGAACTTTTACTTGAGAAACTCAATGGAAAGTTATGTTTTTCTCCCTGTTAATATGCACCTTTAAGTACTACAGCTAAATTATATGGTTGAAGAACATTATAGTGACGCCTCTGTTGGAAAAGTTTTTAAAATTTGATCCGTTTTCTTTGTAATGATACTGTAAAGACCCTCCTATGTCTGTCCATGCAACGGATAACAGCAGATGGATTAAGTTCGTTCCAAAGCACTCAGCATCCTTTATGAGCCAGCGAAGCAGCCGGGATTCTGACTGGCGTTCTTATTTATTATTTTTGAACGCTGACGGTTCATGTTCATGGCAGAGTCCTCTCTGTGCTTATTGACGTTCACAAATGAAAAGGCTCTGCTTTGCTGACTACTTCATTGGTAATTTAATCGTCCTAATAACTTTCTTTACAGGAACTGGATTTTGAAGCCAAAACAAGTTACACGCTACGGATAGAAGCTGCGAATAAAGACGCTGACCCTCGTTTCCTAAGCCTGGGGCCGTTCAGCGACACCACGACCGTGAAGATCATCGTGGAAGACGTGGACGAGCCCCCCGTGTTTTCCTCACCCCTGTACCCCATGGAGGTGTCAGAAGCTACCCAAGTGGGGAACATCATCGGCACCGTGGCTGCCCATGACCCCGATTCTTCCAACAGCCCCGTGAGGTAAGAGCCCATTGCAGCCCTTTCCTGCAGCTTCAGGCCAGTGTGCCTTCACTCACAACTCGGGTTTCGTGTTAAGATGCTTTCTGTTCATAGCACATAAAACCCATTATATGCACATCGCACGGGTTACAGGAGCAGAGTGAAGCTGGATCGGAGCAACGCAGCTCTTTACCAATGCAAGGGGGGCATCCAAGGCCATTATTCCATAGCCGGCTCCTGGGGCTTCCACAAGCCACAGCTGACGTTTCTATTCAATTATCATGAACCTCTTTAAACGAACCGTGTTCACAAGTGAAATGATGGGGGTCCTGGCTGAAGGATCAATGCCCATGTCAGAAATAATTGCATCAACCATTTCCCTTAAAGAGTAACTTTTAAACAGTTTTTATTTGGTCTACTTGGACCATATATTATTTCCACTTATCCAAAGAAAATAATACTTCATTTATGTATAAAGGCTACAAAAAATATTCTTTTAGTAGTTTTGTATCTCGATCAGACACATTGTTAAAGCCAAATAATATCTGTAGGACTAACACAAGGAGGATATGTAAGCATTTCAAAATATGCAAACGCTCCATTTTGCACTGTTTATCTATAATTTGTAATCCAAAATCTATACATTTGTTTGTGTGTATGCAAGTGTTCACGTGTGAATGTGATCCTTATTTTTCTGAGTTACTATTACAAATAGAATATACTTGAAAGGAAATGTGTATTGTAGTATATGTCTTAATTTAAATTTATAAGAAGCTTTGCTTTTCAATGTGAAGAACTGATTTTGATTATAAAGTAATCAATGCAAAATATAGCCGTGCATTTGACAATGCAAAAATAGCAATAATGGTTTTATATTCATGTATAGTCAACTTATAAACTAACCATAGACTTTAGATTTAAGTGATCTTTAACAATGGTAAATGTTTTTGAGCTAAGACTTTACTTTGGCTACATAGGGTCATGAAAAGTATTTATAATTTAGACAGTCATTCTTAGTTAAGAAAAGCCAGTAATGTTCCTTTCTTCCTAAAGTAATATATTGATTTCTTCTATATAGAGAGTGACCATAAAGTTCATGTGCAATTTAATATTTGACCACCTTGTATATGTAAACATTTAAAACTTTAATGTTTAAAAAATAATTATACAAATAGTTAAGTTGTGCCTTCTTTTTCTTTTCATTTTCCTAGAATCAGAAGAACCTAATAAAGAAATGTTATGGATAATATTTATTTTAAAATGCAATCATACTTACTATTTTGCTATCCATGTATACAAACCTTTCAGGATATACGGGGCTAACTATGCTATTTGCAATGTGGTGATAATAAGCCATGTGTAGGCTTCTGCTTTTCTGGAGACTGGGTATCCATAAACCACAAATGTGCCAGGTAGAATAAGCCTCCCTTCTCCCTTGTAATAACTCAACCTTCATTATCAAAAATGTTCCCTTACTAGAGCTCAGCCTCTCCTACCCGGTCTCACTAACGCAGGCAAACTGGAATTAGGTTTTGTTATGGCATTTCGTCTCTCAGTAAAATAGTCTTCTACATCCATGAACAATCAACGTTGGCACAATTATAGGCATAGATTAGCTACTTAGGGTACCTCAACTATGCTGAAATAATTTAGTAGGGAAAAAGACATATTTTCATGAAGTTGGAGATATGAAGAAAGACAGAGACCACCTTAAAATACCTTATACTTCAGCTCTAAAGTGAGTGAGGTGCCGAGTGCAGCACACACCTGTACTCCGGCCACTCAGGCGGCTGAGGCAGGAGCACCACTGGATACCAGGAGGTCCAGACCACAGCGTGTGATGGTCACACCTGTGCATGGCTGCTGCTCACTTGGGCAGCATCGCAAGACCTCTTGTCTAAACACGAATAAAATAAAATGAGGGAATTGAGAGAATTTTCATTGACTGCACTGATAGTTTTATCTTGTTCTTATTTCATGTGTGTCATTCTGAAGCCTTTCAGAGAAAAAAATTTTTTTTACTTTTTTATAATATTTTGCTTGAAAAAGATAGTATTATGTAATAATTTGTAGGACAAAGAGGAAGAGAAGGCCCAAGTGGGCAGTGTCGTGAGTCAGAGGGAGATGAAGGGAGCTCTAGGGCTATTTTCTGAAGCACAGGGATAGAGTAGGTCAAAGACCAAAGTCCCGAATTTGCAGGTCAAGATCTCTGTTCCCCTTATCAGTGAAAGAATAGCTGGTCGCTATTATAATTCTACCTGTTTTCATTTTCTGTTTTTTTTTTTTATCCAAAGAACTGGGGCTGTCAAGAAAAATTTATATATTTAGTATGTATTTTATTTATTTATTCATGTATTTATTTTTGTTGTTGTTATTACATGGCTAAATTGTGGAGAAGTCTACACTTTTTATATACCCATCACCTGGAAGTGTATGTTGGACCCGATAGGTAATCTTTCTCTCTGCATCCCCACTCACCCTCCCCTTTCCAAATCTCCAGAGTCCATTAAGTGACTTTGTCTGAACATGCAAACCCATAGCTTGGCTCCCCATCATAAGAGAGGACATTGAGTATTGGTTTTTTCTTTGTTTTTTGTTCTCTTCCCACACGATCCCTACTTTGCACAGAACTTTTTAGTTTGTACCCACTCTACTAAAGTACAGCCAGAGGGTGTCTACACTCTTTTGTAGGCACTGCCCCTTTCCTCCAAAGGAGATGAGGCGGCAGCACCACCATCAGAACGTGGCCTTTTGACTGTTTTACAAGTATAGGAGACGTACATGTAAACATGAAACAAAGTGAAGCCCCCGACGGCCCAGGACGTAGCGTCATCGTGTCACGGCCCCTTTGTACTTTGCCCCCACTCAGATGGCTAACCTTGGCCCCCGTTTTATGTACACTCTGCTCTTCTCCTCTCTCATATTGAAACTAAAACTGCAATCAAAGCCGAAGGTGGAAATTAGATGATTTTTGAGACTACATGGTTGGAAGCAATAACAAAAAAGTCTTCTTTGTAAAACAAAAGTGGGTAACGGAGGAGAAACATTTCTCTCCCCTGTTATTTTTTACTTCGTTGTCTATGATCTCATGTACATGTTGGCCCTGAATACTAAATATCAGGCTTTATCTTTTCAACTCCCCTTGTGTGTTCCTCATCTAAGATTGTACAAACTGCAGGAGCAGCCTCGGGTCTAGGGGGTGCCGGGCTCATGTCTCAGGGCGGCACTGGCAGACCAATCAATGACTCCACATACATTTATGAAGCACTCGCTTTGTTCAAGACTCCAAGGGAAATGCTGATAGGAGAGCAAAGATAAATAAAACATTTTCTCTGACCTCAAGGCACTTAGGATCTGGATGAAGTAAGAAGGTCCCACAGAAGTTCAGCAATCTAAGGAAGGGAAACTGCCAGCACTGTCTGGAACACGGCAAATTGTGAGATGACTAATAAACTCCCTGAGTTAACCGGCCATGAGGCTTCATTTGAAGGAGTGACAGCATAAGTGGGGCGTTGGGGGATGGTAGGGTTTGGACAAGCCAAAAAAATTATGCAAAGTGTGTTTACCTTTTATTTAGTTATACCCTAAGTGTCCAGCCTGCTAAATAATGAAATCAGAACATTCATTTCTGTAGGCAGCACAGCAACCCCAAATTCCCTATGCTAAAGATAGCCAAGAGTTGGAACATGATGATGATACAAATAAGATCAGATATGAAGACAAGCGAATAAAAAATAATAAGCACCATTTTCAGCATCTCTAACAAGTCGAGGAATATATTTATATTTATGTACAAGGATTCTGGGATCATATTAATCTGTGGGCTCATTGGCATTCTGGTATTATATGTCCTCAGATAAAAATGATACTATAGAATCAGAAATTACATTGTGTAACGTGACTAGTCTGGATGCATTCGGGGTATTTGAATAATTTGGTGTGTACTTTTTAAGTTGCCTATATACGTAAATGTATTTGTGCATATTAAATTTAAATTATTTGTGAATATCTTGATTTTATAGTAAACTTAGTGAGCCAGTAACATACAGAAAAACACTATTAGCAATAAAACTAATTTAAAAAGTAGCAGAAGTCAACTTTGTGAGTACTCCATTTCAAAATTCTGCTCATATTAACATAACTACCGTTAAAAATGAAAAAAAAAAGTGAAACATTTAGGTATGGTGAAAACATAAAATTTAAATTTGTTTTTGTGAGGCTCTTATACTTACTATTTAGAGATAATTTCAAGAAATATTAAATAGGAAATGTCTAATTTCTTTAAGACACTTAGCCAGTTCCATATGTCATTACATTGGTCTAGAATTGAAACCCTACTTTGAGCAAAGACCTTCTGAGGGGCCTTTTTGGAAGACTCCAGGTAACGACAATTTGTTGACAATTCAATTTTTCCTTATTTTCCCTCTTAGTATTTTTCACATCTAAACTGCTTATTGAAAATCAACTTAATAAGGAATTCAAAAATTCAATCTTTTTTGGTATAAAGCATAGAAAATTATACATTGGGTTGAGAGATTAGGGAGCTAATACTCATTTTTTCCTGTATTGTTCTCTTAATATTATTTGCAGTTAACAAAAATTGTTCACAATTAGCTGAATAAGGAAATTTACTAAAATAAACAGGCGTAACTCACAGAATTAAAGGAAAAGTCGAACAGCCAGTCTTCAGAAAAGAAGGAGTAAGGTTCCTCTCCACGTCTGAGTCCCTGCAGAAGTGGGCAGCTGGGACGAATCTCCTCTAACTCTTTTCTTTCCTTGTGGCTCTCTAGTTGCGATTTCTTAAAGTTTTTTTTTCCTCTCTGGATATATGTGACAATCTCTTATCCAGAACATTCTGGGCATCTTCATTGTGGTTATTATCGAGATTGCATGAGAATGGGAAAGTTTGCATTCTCAAAAGAAAATTGAGTTGCCATCATCAGAAAAGGAGAGGGGATGAGGACGCAGACAGAGGACCTGCTTTCCCTGAGGATGGAACGCAAGGGTTCATTTTGAAGTAACTCCTCATTAAGTCCCAGTAAAAAAACCATTGTTTTTCCTACGTTTAAATAAACATATCCCTGGCTACATAGTTAGCAAATGTGGTACGAGGATTTTAATGAGGTCTGTATCAAACCCGTGCAATCCTTACAGCAATATGCACACATACATGCACACACTCACACACATGCACACGCACACATGTGCACACTCACACATGCACACTCCCATGCATGCACGTTCACACACACGTACACTCACACACATGCACATACATACATGCACACACACACACATACACTCACACATACACACATGTGTACGTTCACACACACGTACACTCACACACATGCACATACATACATGCACACACACATACACTCACACATACACACATGTGTACGTTCACACACACGAACACTCACACACATGCACATACATACATGCACACACACACACACATACACTCACACATACACACATGCACACATACGTCCACAAACTTCATAATAGATTATGATTTGAATTCAAAGGGCTCAGATCTTTCCACAGTTTAAATTTTTTCACATTTATTTATGACATTATCTTTTGCTATTTTTGGAGTACTATTGATACACTTGTGTTAATCTCACTCACCTGCACATTCCATTTTTAAATACTGATGTGTAAATTGATAGCTGGTGATAAAAAAATTCTACCTGTAAATATGAAGAAAAGCATTTGAATTAATCTCCATAGCTTGTCAAATAGCAGCAGTGATGCTATCCAACACTTTTTAGGAATTCACTTTGTAACGTACATACAGAACACTGCAGATACACCGATAGGGAAGTGTCGTCCCAGCGCTCTAACTAGCCGTAGAGGAGCCGTTACATGAAAATTCATTTAGAAACTCCAAGGTTAAGTCTGGAAATGAGAAATCATCTGGCCAAACTTCCTTATGTTGCAGATGAAGAAGCAGAGAGTACAAATGGGGACTGCAAAGCCCCAATTAGTAGAGCAGGTGAGTGGCAGGGCCACAGCTACAAACATTCATCTGTTAATTCTCAGTCTGTGGTTCCCGGCATGTAGTACAAAGAGCACTGGGCAAACTCCGGGTGTCACATATACTTCAAGCTTGCTTAGGAAGGTATGACATCTGATATAATTGGAAAGGCTTGCTGCTGCAATTCTAATGGTTTTTCTTCAAGGAATAGAAGGACTGAAATAATTGAAAAGGAAGAAATATAGGCGGACAGAATGACCAACATGAGGAAAGGCATAGAGATGGGGAAATGGGGACATGCCTACTTTCATTTATTGATGAATCCATCAGTTTGATTGGCTGGTAGTTTACATAGGACAGTGGAGGGGGGAGATGAAAGGAAGCCAAATCACAGTATCGCCTGTGGCGGGAACTCAAAGTTTACTTACAGCCAATGCAATATGCTGGAGAGATGGCTCAGATAATACTCAGTCATCCCCCAACTCCCAACCTCAACTCAGTACTGAAATACAGCGGTAACAATCACAATACCTGCTTGATCAGTTAGAAATTGTGCTCAGCTAGTACTTGTAGAAATAAAGCATAACACTAATGTCTTACGTTTTTCTTTTTGTTTGTTTGTTTGTTTTGAGACAGAGTCTCACTATATCACCCTTGGTGGAGTGCAGTGGCGTCACAGCTCATAGCAACCTCAAACTCTTGGGCTCAAGCGATTCTCTTGCCTCAGCTTCCCTCGTAGCTGGGACTACAGGTGCCCGCCACATGCCTGGCTATTTTGTTTGTTTGTTTGTTTAGCAGGCCTAGCTGGGTTTGAAACCCCCAGCCCCGGTGCACGTGGCTGCCACCCTAACCTCTGAACAATAGGCGCTCAGCCAAAACTAACCACTTACTAAGGAGAAATATGGAGCTGTGCTCAAGGACCGATACTTGGCAATATAATGTCATCAGAGGCTGTGGCTGCTTCTTTCAAGCTCTTGCCACCGCATATTTACAGACTGGGTCCTGGATCTCTTTCCATGGTGTTTGTGTCTCATGTAAGAGGAAAGGAAAAGGCAAAATTAAATACCAAGTAAATTAGCAACAGTTTCTCATTCTTTAAGGAATTTTTCAACAACTAGACTCATTCAACAAATTTACTTTGCACCTTATTTTCTAAAACTTCAGTATGGGGACAGCACATCTGCACGAGAGCACAGCAGACCCCTCCCATCTTTGTCAGCTTGGACACACGGCTGCCTCAAACAGAAGCAGGGATGTGAGGCTTGCAAATAAAGCCTCTGCCACACATGACCCCTCCCATGTTTGTTTGGGAATTAGAGAAAAAAAGGCAATGTGTTTTAAATATTCAGTACATTGTGGAAATGGGAAAGTCCAGAAGGCTGGATAGTTTGGGGGAAAGGTTGATCAATTTGCTTTTAGATATATTGAGTTTGAATTAAAGATGATGCAGGCATCTGTACAGCAGGTTACACAATCTCAGGAACAAGTCTGAGGCTACATAGTAAGGTACAGAGCTGTCTGCATGATAAGTGGATAAAGTACAGGCTGAACGACTGTTACTGCAAAAATACGGAGTGATGTCTCTAATGGGTCTCTCCAACACACACTTAGCGAGGCCAAGTTGTTTGCACTGGGATTTTGTGGTTTAGGCAGAAGCTAGGGAATTGTGAGTCCACACAACTAACAGCAACAGAAGTTGCATTGTCGTTAACCTTGGTTCATGGTTAGGAAATGACCTGTCCTCACGCTTCCAGATCAGCCTGCGGGTGACACAGGCAGTACTATTTCTCAGTCCCCAGGCTAGTCTATCCAGAACTTCAAACAGCAGGTTTCTCCATTCCTCTAAAAGAGCCTTTCTTCCCAGATTCCAAGACAGAGATAGTTCACACTGCTCATTCTTAAACTAACAAACAAACAAAAACTAAGCACAGAGGCTCACTCCTATAATCCCAGCACTCAGGGAAGTTGAGGTACGTGGATCCCTTGAGCTCAGGATTTTGAGATTAAGCTGAACAACAGTGAGACCCTGTCTCTACTTAAAATAGGAAAAAATTAGCCAGGCATGCGGCAGTGCTATAGTCCCAGCTATAGAAGGCTGAGGCAGGAGAGTCACTTGGACCAGGATTTTGAGGTTGCTGTGAGCAGCCTATGATGCTGTGGCACACTAGCCTGGGCAACAGAGTGAGAGACACTATTTCCAAAAGAAGTTTTCTAAAGATCTGGTAAATTGTCTTTATTTCTCTTGGCTAAGAAATTATTACTCTTGGTTAACTTCATACAGTAGCCAATGCTTCATATATCAGCTCCAGGTTGTTGCATGTCCAGGGAGACCAATATACAAAAGCAGTGCCTTAAATACTGGACTTTGTCATTAAGAAATGTCATAACAACCACTTTGGGATAGTCTGTCTGCTCCTTGACCTTGGCAGAGTCTCCCATCTCTTAAGCCAATATCCTGTTCTGTCTCCACGCTTGCCCTTCCTTCCTTATTCTCTAGGATAGGTGACTATTTTTAAAAACTATTTGTTTATGTATTTCGTGAAACAGAGTGTCACTTGTAGTTCTTCAAGAATGATTGTTGACTGTATAAGTGAAGGAAAGGAAGACATAAGGAAATCATAATAAATGACAAATTACCACATATATTACATATCTTACCATATGTAACTGTGTGTGTATCCATAAGGCTGTACTATTTAGTGAGATCTAAGTGGAATTGCAGCTATTAACAAATGGATTCAATTTATAAGTGTAAGCAGCAAAGTTTATAATTTATAAATAATAAATATTTGAATTATGGAAACTTTGGTTACCCATATTTCTTCCAAACATATAGAGCTTTCAGTTATAACTACATCATTAAATGATGAGTCATTTTTCTATGAGGTGAACAGTAGCTGGAGACATTTGACATCGTAAATGCATTCAGTGATGTAATATCCTTTATGCTAACACTGGGATCTCTGAGGCTATTGTAATAGCTGGAGGTGTTTTAGTCATGCACTTTAACATTGTGGGGGATTATATGAGCTCAATTAGACAGACGTATTTCCAATTCAAGGACTTTTTGCTTTTAAAGTCTAGATTCGGCTCGGCTCCTATAGCTCAACCGGCTAAGGCACCAGCCACGTACACCTAAGGTGGCGGGTTCGAATCTCCAGCCCGGACCCGCCAAACAACAATGACGGCTGCAACCAAAAAATAGCCGGGCGTTGTGGCGGGCGCCTGTGGTCCCAGC
>CAUYTI010120306.1:0-14304 GCA_963575145.1 Galago senegalensis
AAGATATAGAAAGTAGAGGATAGAAACGATACGGTACAATAAGCCATATGATAACAAAATTGTCCCCAGTGAAAAGTGATAAACCTAATCATTTGGCTTTTAGAGCATATCAAGAATGTGAAGTTATATTTAAAAAAATAAGATACTAGAATACTGAAAAGTTGAAAATAAGAGATGAAAAAAGATACTCAATGACCAAACAATACCCCAAATAAAAACAGGGTAGCACAGTAGCAATTTTTAAAAATCAGCCAAAATAGACTTTATAGAGGCAAATATTATCATCATATGGGGCAAAAAAGAATTTTGTACTTTTGTAAAAGACAACACTAGAATACAAAGCTGGGATAGGCAGAATTCCAAGATAACCCCCCAATGACCCCACCCTTGTGTACATCCCCTCCCCTTGAGTGTGATCAGGCCCTGTAACTGGTTGCTAATTAATAGAACGTAGTGAAGATTAAGGAATCAAGCAGGTGTGATTCAGGCCCATAATCAGTTGGCTTTAACGTAATCAAAGGGGAGATCATTCTGAGTGTGCCTGATTGAATAGGTGAGCTGACTCAAAGAGCTCTCATGCCTTTCACAAATCCAGAGGATCTGATCAGCAGCCTCTGCCTTTTTCTGTCAATCTCTACCTGTCTGTCCCTTTGCTAGCTTTGAAGAAACAAGTTGCTGTGTAGTCCACAGCTATAAGAGAATGAAATCTGCCAACTTCCTGAGGGATTTCAGAAGCAGATTGTTCTCTAGTTGAATCTCCAAATAAGAATGTGGTCTGGCCAACACGTTCATTTCAGTCTTCTGAGACCCTGAACAGAAAACCTGGCTACAACCAGACTCCTGACTCACAATAAGCTGATAAGTATGTAACAATTTATAATGCAACAATAGATAACTAACCCCAAAGCTGAACATACATGCATCAGACATCATTTCTCTAAATATGTAAAGCAATAGTTGTCAGAAATATAGGAAGAAATAGAGGCACTCAGAATTGATATGAAGAGTTTTGACATCTCTTCACAGGAAAGATGGACAAAAATTTTAAAATTAAAGGAAAGAGACAGACAATTCAAATATAATCAAGTCACTCTAATCTATATTCAAGTCATAGCAATTCTCAAATCTATAAGACCAGATGAATTCCAAAACGGAGATAATTTGTAACATTAAAGATGACATAATTCGTGTTGTGTATCATATAACATCATTGGTGACAGCTAGTACCAGATTTCATAACCAAATATTACTATTTCCACTGCTAAAGAATGAAATAATAAATGAAGACACTAAGTATCTGTCTGTCAATTTGAGATAGGTTTTTGTCACTGAATCCACTGGAGTGAGGTTTCTTCAGCAAGTGAATTAACAACAATCTTAACTCTGGAGCCTTTTGGGATCCAGAATTGCAAATAAATGGTTGCAGGCCTCTATTTCACATGTAACTTTACCATCAAAATGTGAGAATCTATATTTTAGAGCACATATAGAATAGGATATGACAATTCGACGTACTCAAGACTTTTAAAAAAAATTTCAGCGTATTCACCAATGGGAATGAAACAGCACATAATAGATCGTGTTTTCTGCCCCCAGTGAATGAAAGCGGAAGTCAGTAACAAAAGATGGCTTTTTAAACAACCAAACAAACACACATATCTAGAAATGAAACAAAAGATTGAATAATATTTCCTTAAAATAGGAAATCATAAAATATTTATGGAATGCAGCATAGCTATACTTAGGGGTATGTTTATTACTTCAAACATTTTTATAAGAATATAAATTGTGGGGTAGAACCCCACAACTGTGTGCTCCTTCACAAACTGAGCTCCCTTTAAGCTCTAGAGGCAGGTGGACAGACTTCTGTGGAAGGCAACTCTGTCGATGACCCAGTATCCCTGGTCAGCATGGAACAGGGCCTGGGGATTAGGGCTTAAAAACCCATCTCCAGTGACTCTGGCCATCTGGCTGTTAAGCCTGCAAAGAAGGGGTTAAAAACCTTTCTGCAGAGACACAGCCTAGGGGTTGATAAGTGAACTCTTATTGGAAAACTACAGGCCTCCAGGTTGCCAGAGACAGAAGCCATAAATCTGCTTTCTGTAATACAATGAGTGCATAGTATAACTTCAAGGTTTTACTCCGCTCTTGGTAGTCTCAAGTCTTTAGACATACTCCCTTTTGCAGCTGTCTCAGAGTTTCAAACTTTGTGTCTTTTTGAAGGTTGAACTAACTTTAGAAAAGTAGTATGAATGCTTTGCCTGTTAATTAATAGTGTGCACGTGACCAGCCGACTATAAAAGGTGGTCTTGAACAAAAAAGCTTTGCTACTTGCCATCAGCAGGTAGTCTGTCTCTTTCACTATAATAATTCCAGATGCGAGACTGCACCTGTGGTGATGCTGTCTGTCTCTCGTGAAACCCCAACGCAACAATAAACATATTTTAAAATGAGCTAAGAATTGCACTCAAAAGTGAGAAGAAAGGTTAACAGAGAAAAAGGAGAGAATGATACAAACAGTGACAGAGCAATCACAGCACCAACTGCGCCCGCTGAGTTGGGTGTTGAGGTTGGAAATGAGCTTCTCACTCAGCCCCTCTGACACTACCCCAGCAGGGAAATCGGAGCACCACCTGCTTTTACCTTAGAAGGAGAAAGAATAGAAGCCCACTTCTTTCTGGAGGGGAAATCAGGCACTGCCTGCTCCTGTAGGAGAGGGAAGGGGTGGGATGGCAGAGAAGCTCCTTATTGGGCCATGGACCCAGCTTGCTCCCACATGCTTGGGATGAATGAATGTTGGAAGATCAACACCCTGTTTGGCCCACCCAATCCGTGATGAGTGAGGGGAAAGAGGCGGTTCTTCATGCTAGCTGGTGTGTGGCTAAGCAGAACAGATATTGCCCCAAACAGTTTCTGTTGTTAGGCTTTCCTTTTCCCAGCCCCTTGCTGAGAGGCACAGGTTTTCCTAGGGCTTATTTTGTCAGTCCTATCCCAGTTCTGGGTTGGAAGCTACTAACCACTTAAGTCCAGGATGCCTGGGGAGTTGTAAGGAAGCCCAGAGAATTGACCTAGCTTGTGTCATTCCTCACATTCTGAGGTCGTCCTGTGGTCAGCCTTCTTTTGCCTCATTTTCAGGGTCTTCTTAAGCACGTTTGTTGTGTTTTGTCCACGTATTTTAGTTGCAGAAGGGAGGACCTAGGAAGAACGAGGCTACTCTCTCGGCAAAACAGGAGGCTTTCCAAGCACTGTGATTTTTGTCGTTGAGAAGAGTGGATGAGCACTTCATTCTCGTTTCTGTGGTGCCTATTATTGGGGTAGAGGTGTTCAAATAATGCTGATCTGTTGGTTTTTGTTTTAAATGAGAGGTTGTAGCCACGTTACCTCCAGTTCCTGCTTTCTCTAGAACACAGAGATGTTTCCAATAAGGAAGGGTGCTTTGTTGGAAAGAAATAGTACATTATGTTGTATTCAAAATTGCCTCTGTTCCTTCTGGCTCTTTCTTTCTTTGAAGTGAGTTCTTTTAGGAGGCTTCTCAGCTCTCATGTAATGAGACTTCTTTTCCTCGCCTCTGCTTTCTTAGCAGTGGCACTATGGATGTTTTGCACCAGAAAATTGCATCCCTGGAATAAAGCCCACCTGATCCTGAGGTATATATTTTTTATCGTGTAACTGTATTCTGTTTCCTAGGATTTCATTGAGAATTTTCATTCATTAATGATGTTGGTCTATAGTTTTCATTTTGGTTGGATCTTTTTCTGGTTTGGGTATCAGAGTGATATTTGATTCATAGAAGGAGGAGTTTAGAGGGTTCCTTCCTTCTCTATGTTTTGGAATAGGTTCTGCAGTATAGGTATGAGCTCTCCTTTGAAGGTTTGGTAGAATTCTGGTGTAAAACCGTCTGGTCCAGAACATATTTTGTTGGAAGATTTTTCTTTTTTCTTTTCCAGCTTAATATGAGGCTGCAGACCATCAGGTTACATGGTATGCCTTTGTTAGGAAGAGTACAAGTTGTTGTTGTGTCTCTCCCCTAGGTGGTGCGCCATATACCATTATGTTTGGCCTGTTATTTGGGAGCACATCAAATAATGGCCACTCTCCCTCCTCCTACATGCCTTACTTGAGTTTAATTGTGTTTTTCTCTTGTGTGGGCTTGCATTGGTTCATCTATTGGTTTCATGTCAGAATTGAGTACATTAGATACCTGCTTTTCCATTCTTGTGATACTGTACTAAGTAGAATGTTCTTCAACCCCATCCTTGTTAATATAAAAGATGTGAAGTCTCCATCTTTTTTATATCTGAGTAGTATTCAGTGGTATACACAGCTTATTACTCTATTCAGATGTTGATGGGCACTTGCGTTGATTCCGCATCTTGGTGATCATGAACTGAGCTGCAATAAACATTCCAGTTCATATGCCCTCGTTGTAAAATGATCTTTTTTTCTTCTAGGTAGATACTGAGTAATGAGATTGTGGGATCAAATGGAAGGTCAACTTTTAGTTCTCCAAGGTTTCTCCATACTTCTTTCGAAAGAGGCTGTATTAATTTGCATTCCCACCAACAGTATAAAAGTGTTCCCTTTTCTCCACACCCTCGCTAACATCGGCAGCTTTGGGACTTTGTGATGTGGGCTATTCTCACTGGGGTTAGGTGATACCTGAAGGAAGTTTTCATCTGTATTTCTCTGATGATGAGGGACGATGAGCATTTCTTCATGTGTTTTTTGGCCATTTGTCCATCTTCTTTGGAGAAGGTTCTGTTCACATCTCTTGCTCAGTGACACATGGGATTCTTTTCTCTTTTTGGTTCATTTGAGTCCTCTGTAGGTTCTGCCTATCAACCCTTTTGTCATATTTATAACATGAAAATGCCTTTTTCTGTTACGAAGGTTGTCTGTTTTGTTTAATTGTTATGTCCTTAGCTGTACAGAAGATTTTTAGCTTAGTTAAGTCCCATTTACTTATCTTTCTTGCTGTTGTGATTGCCAATGGAGTTGTCTTCATAAAATCTTTCCCCAGGCCAATATCATCAAGTGTTTTCCCTACACTTTCTTCCAGGATTTTTATCATTCTGTGTCTTAGATTTAAATCTTTTATCCATCAGGGGTCAACTTTTATAAGTAGTGAGGATGCAGATCCAGTTTCAGTCTTTACCAGGTGATTATCCAGTTCTCCCAGTACCATGTGTGGAACATTGGAAGCATTTTTTTTTGTTGCAATTTCAGTGCTTGATATTAGTCTCTTCCAGAGTTCTAACTCTTTCTGGTTGAGTTTAGGGAGGTGGTGTGATGCTATTTCCTCCACATTTTCAAACTCCTGGGCATAGATTTGTTTGTAGTAATCAGTGATGATCTTTTATATCTCTGTAGTAGCTGTTGTTATTTTTTCCTTTGTGTTTCTGATAGCGGTTCTTAGAGATCTTTCTATTTCTCGTTTACCTGGCCAAAGATTTATTGGTTTAACCTTTTCAAGGAACCAACACTTTGTTTCTCTAGTCTTCTAAATGGATCTTTTGCTCTCAATTTCATTCCGTTTTAATCTAATATTGCGTCTTTCTTTTCTTCTGCTAGGGTTGGGATTGGATTGCTCTTCTTTGTCCAGTTCCTTGAGATGGTTCATTAATAGGTTGCTGATTTGTACTCTTTCTGTGTTTTGGGTTGGAGCATTTAATGCAATAAATTTCCCTGATACGACTGCCTTTGCAATATCCCACAGGTGTTGATAGCTTGTGGCTTGATTGTTGTTTTGTTTGAGGAGTTCTAAGGATTTCCTTCTTTATCTCTTCCTTGACCCAGCTGTCATTCAGCATAATGTTATTTAGTTTGCATGACTTTGTGGGGGGATGCAGGTTTTTGTAGGACTTAAGTTCTACTTTGATTCCCTTGTGGTCTAGAAAGATAAACAGTATAATTTCTGCTCTTTAAGTTCATTGAGATTTGATTTGTGCCCTAAGGTATGATCAGATCTGGAGAATGATCCATGAGCTGATGAGAAGAATGTATACTCAGTATAATGTGGGTGGAATGTTCTATATATGTCTGCTAAGCCTATTTGTTCTAAAGTTGTGTTTAAGTCCATTGCTCCCTTGTTTAGTTTCTCCTTGGAGGATCTGTCCATTTCTGCCAGAGGGGTGTTGGAGTTGCCAGTTATTATGGTGTTGAAGGATAACTTATTGTTCAGGTCAGTTAGGGTTTGTTTTGTGTATCTGGAAATATTTAGGATGGGTGCATAGATATTTAGGATTGAAATATCTTCTTGTAGTATTATTCTCTTGACCAGTATGTAGTGTCCATCTTTGTCTTTTTTTACTTTTGTTGTGTTGAAGCCTAATGAATCTGCAAATAGGACGTCAGTAACTGCTTTGTTGTGTTCTTCTCCTTTTTGGTGGGGGGGGGGGACAGTGCCTGATTTTCTGGCCCTCAATAGAGTGCTGTGACATCATAGCTCACCACGACCGCAAATCCTTGGGCTCAAGTGATTCTCTTGCCTCAGTCTTGCAAGTAGCTAGGGCTACACGTGGCCACCACAACACCAGGCTATTTTTTAGAGATGGGGTCTTGCTCTTGCTCAGGCTGGTCTTTTGAGCCCAGGCAATCTACCCACTTCCGCCTCCCACAGTGCTAGGATCACAGGCATGAGCCACCGTGTGCTTTTTTTTTTTTCTTGGATTTCCTTATGCCTTCAATATTGTTTTCCAACCCTTCACCCTAAGTCTTGTGTTGTCCCTGGAAGTGCGATGTGTTTCCTGAAGACAGCATACATTTGGGTTGTGCCGATTTCTCCAGTCTGGCAGCCAGTGCCTCTTCAGTGGGGAATTCAAGTCATTCACATTTATTGAGAGAATTGATAAGAATGGTGGAGTTCTGTTTGTCTTGTATTGTGGTGGTTCATTGCTTAGTTTTGTCACTTGAACCGTTGTGGAAGCTAGGGGCTGTCCCTTAGTTTCAGGGTGCCTTTACTTGGCTGGTAGTCCATTGCAGTGGTTAGTCTATAGAGCAGTTCTGAGTGTTTCCTGCAGAACTTGTCTTGTAGTGGTGCATTTCCTCAATGTTTGCTTGTCAGTAAACAACAAACACAATTTGACATTGATTTCTCTGTTGAATACAAAACTTGCTTCAGCAGAATACACAATCCGTGGCTAAAAGTTGCTTTGTTTAAGGAGGCTAATGACACGTGATCACTTTCTTTTGGTCTGTAAAGTTTCTGTTGAAAAGTCTGCGGTCACTCTAATGTAATTTCCCTTGTAGGTAAGAAGTTGCTTATGCCTGGCCACTTGCAAAATTTTCTCTTTCATTTTGACATTGGCCAAGTGACTTACAATGTGTCTAGGAGATCCTTTGCTTGAATTGAGTCATACTGGAGTTCTGTTAACTATCCAGTGCTTGTATTTCTGGGTCTCTTGCAGGGCTTGGAAAATTATCCACCATTGTATCTTGAAGTAGTGCCTCCATGCTTTTAGGACTTGCTTGTTCTCCTTCAGGGATCCCCATGAATCACGGTTTGTGTGCTTTGTGGAGTCCCATATGTCTCTATGAAATTGCTTTGCTTTTGCTCTCATTTCCTGCCTCTTTGGATGATTGGGTTAGTTTAAAAGTCTTGTCTTTGAGTTCTGAGATTCTTTCTTCTCCATATTCAACTGTTTCTGAGACTCTCTACTGCAGTGGTTCTCAACCTTCCTAATGCCGCAATGTATTTTCATTGTTAAAAAGGGGTCGTGACCCACAGGTTGAGAACTGCTGCTCTATTGTGCCTTGAAATTCCTTGAATGGCTGTTTCCATTTCTTAAGGTCTGGGAAAGTCTTCCCAATTATGTCCAGATCCCTGGTGACATAGTCTTTAATTACATTAACTTCTTGAGACAGGTTTTGGACTTCTTGTCCCATCTTTCCACAATTCCATTCGTCTTATTTGCCATCCATATTCTGAATTCTATTTTGTCACTTAGATCATTTCTTTATGGACAGTATTTTCAGCTGTACCTCCCTTGTAATCTCTTGGGGGCTGGTCTACTATAATATTTGATGGTGCCACAGTTCTTCTGGTGGTTTCTCCTGATGTGTGTATTGAATTTATTGACGTCTTTTTTGTTTGATTTTTATATTTTGTGTAGAATATAGGGTGTTTCTAAATTATTGTTCAGACACATTGTAGTGGGGAATCCCTTCAGCAGCTCCCAGGAGGCTGCTGGGGCCTGGAAGGTGGTGTCTGGGCCGCCCAAGTGGCACACCTATCTGCCGGCAATGGTGCTCCTCAACTAGCCCTGGAGATATGTGGATGTTGAGTCAGGTGGGGTTGTGATGGCACAAGAAGTGGCACCAAAGCACACAATTCTCAACGTCCTTTCTAGGACTTGCCAGTGCCAAATGGTAGCTCCTTGCACCTCCAGCTGCTCAGAGGGTATTAAGGCCATTTGTCTGCCTGTACTAAGACCGGTTGGATATCTAACTTGAGGGTCTGATGTCAAGATCAGAGGCCACAAATATGGAGCACACCTCCCAACCCTTCGAGGACCTTCCAGAGCAAAGCAGTTGCTTGCTACACAGTTGGCCTACTCGGCAGGGATTTGGGGCGATTTCAATACTGAAGCAGCCTGGCTAATATCAGTTTCAAGGGTCCCAGGGTGTAAAGTTCACTGTGCCCTTTCTAGGGTCTGACAAAGCAAAGCCACACTGTAGGAGTTTTGGATTGCTGAATGTATTTGATATACTTACCTTAATGCACTACACTGCACTACACTGATTAAGAAACTTCTACGTACCTGGTCTTTATTAGGTAAATGCTAAGAGGTAATCATGTCAGTCACTGCTCTCATAAACTCATGGGGTGGGCCAGAACACAGAATGACAGAGCACACAAGTGAGGAGAGTGACAAGATGGAGGCATGATTGCTGCCTAGAAACCCATCCTGGGAGTTTATTGGGCCTCATCTGGAAAGTGAGCAGGTCACAGTCAGTGAGGAAAAACAGAAGGGCACAGACAGTGCTGATGGGTGTAGAAGAAGCAGACACCCTTCTGGGGGTGGGCTCTGCAGGCCCAAGTTGAGGGTCAGGGCAAGTGGCTTTTCAGAAGAGGGTCCCTGGGGCAGATTAGGTCAGATTCTCATGGGGATGAGGGAAGAGCCTGGGCCTGGTGGAGAATGAAAGAAGCAGAAACCCTGGAAATCATGTGATTTGGGAACAAAGGGTCTTTGGGATGCATGGCCAGCCCCTCAGGAGTGTTGGGGGCCACACCTCAGTGCTCCTGCAGTGCAGGGGCCATGATGCTGTGCATACACACTGCAGGGTTTCCAGGGTGCTAACTCACTGACCAGCCCAACTGTGCCCTTTTGGAGCCCTCTCTAAGGGCTCCCACAAGGCAGAGACTTTAACAGGGTTTGCTGTGTGGCCAGTAGGGTGCAAGAGCTCCGGTGTAATGGCCTGCTCTCCAGGCCCCGTATCCTTCTGTGTTCACCTTGATGTGCTGGGTGGTGTTATCATTTTAAATGATAACAAGATAAGAACTTTAGACTGGGCCTCTTCTAGCCCTTTTTCTAAAACACCAGCATATTCTAAGTGTGCCCCGCAGGGATGAAAGTGGCCAGAGTCTTCAGGGACTAGGGCACTCAGACCTCATATGAGAGGGGTTTCTCTGGACAGTTCTTGGTTCCTATGACTTCCAAATCCTTAGGACAGAAGTCAGAGCAAAGATGGGAGGAGAAACACAGAAGAAGAGACAGACGTGCAGCGACCAGAGCTCTGGCTCACGCACACAAACTGCCCGTTGTGTCCAGAGTGTACCAGCCCCTCCACACATCACCCCCAGGACACATCAGTTCATCCTGTATAGTCACTCCACAGTCTGGTCTGTGGGTCCAAGACTAGGGCCCCAGGGCCTGGCCACAACTGAGAGCCAGCACAGGGCTCTCCTCCCCACGAGTATTGCTCCTAGGAGGACTCCCCACAGGGGCTGCCTTAACCCTACCAGCCCCACCTCTGCATGGCCAGAGAACAGTGCCAGCATGGTGACAGAGAAAGGGTATGAGTCTCCTCGGCACCTTGGCCTGCCCATCTTTGGAGTGAGTGGATGGAGGGGATGGTCTGAACCCCTCTCTAGGAGACACAGCTGAGGGCACTGACTCTCTGTGCCATGGCTTCTGTCTGAGGCTCTAGGTTTCTAGGGTGGGCAGCAAGAGAGCATCAGCCTCTTAGCCAGTACCCTCCCTGGTTTGATCTAGGTGACTTACATTTCATGACGATCCTGAATTTGGGAAGGGTGGGTGCACCCCACTATTCCCTGGGGCCCTGGACTTGCTTCACTGCACCCCTGGGCAGCTCCGGAGATGCAGAAGTGCTCCCTTGCCTTTGGTCTGTGTTGCAGGGGGTGGGGAGGCCAGGCTGCCCTTGGGATTCCCAGAGATCAGGAGGGCTCCTGCCGGGGCTCACTGGAGAGTCAGGCCTGGTGGTGCCTGGTGGTGCCTCATGCATTTGTTGGCTGCTTGTGTCTCGAACATTATCACCTCTTTGCGTGAAATGGTCCCTGTTTCTCAAGAAGAGAAAAAGGGCTAGAAGAGGCCCAGTCTGAAGTTCTTATCTTGTTATTTAAAATTGACCTTTCACTTTTTAAATCACTGTTGGTGCCTACTCACTTAATAACTTAGGTTATTAAGTTTGTTTTAAAGGGTGGCAGTTCGCACCTACCCTCTGAGCAGGCCTGGGTGTTCTGGGATGTGTGCACATGGCTCCTGTGTTTGCTGTAGTGACGCACGGACAGACGGGAGCTGGAAGCCCCTTTGCACTGTGCTATTGGAGCAGAACAACAGTGGAGTCCATTGGGACTTCAGCTCGGAGCAGGCTGCAGGGTCCTATCCTGCCCAGGGGAGCTAAAGATGGATTCCCTCCTACTCCAGTTCCACCTTGGGGCAAACCTGAGGGCACAGCTGCCCTGTGCTGGCGCAGACACATTCTCAACCAGAAAACCCTTCCAGAAGCATTTCTAAAATGACTCCAGGAAGGCCTCTGACGTGCCAGGCTGTCCACGTTCACTGTAACAGAAAACCACTTCCCTCGCTATCTCCATCGCTGGCAGTGAGAATGAAGCCTGTTGACTGTAGAGTCTGTTGTCCTGATGTGTAAAATGGACATTGTACTAGCATCTGCCCATCAGTTTTTCATAGAAGGCACACAGCGAAGGGGATTCTGAAGTGAGTTCTGAGTCAGGGCCCACTGGTCCGGGTCCCTGAGGTCTGATATCCCCAGAGGTTGTGGCATTTAGGTGCAGCCTGGACTCACTACCTCCAGCATGAGCAGGCAGCTCTCGAGGCCCTGGTCACTGTCCCTGCCTTCCCACTTTCCTTGTTCTCCCAAGCGGCATGGTGGGCATGGTACACATCGTGGGTGTGGTGTGTGGGGCCCTGGTGTGTGGGCTGTCCTACTCTGTGCACCTCCAGCCCCACAACGGGATGGAGCCCTGGGAAGGGGCTGGGTGCAGGCTCTGGAGCGGCTCACCCAGGCCTGTGCCCAGGTCCATCCCCAGGAAGCCACAATCGTTCTGCACCTCCCCAGCTCCTAAGAGGGAAGGAAAAGGCTGTGTGTGGTGTTGGTAGCAGGTGTTTCTGGGCAGTGCAGACTTCTTGGGCCTGAAAAATGTCTATCCATTGGGATTCCAGGCCCCCCTGAGAGTCAAGTGTCCTTCACAGCCTCCCACTGGGCACCCCCAGCCTGGCCATCCTACTTCCCTCTTCCATCCATCCCCTGGGTCTTCTCAGGCCCAGCCATAAGCACATCCTTGATTCACATGGCCCTTCAGCACAGAGAACCTCGCCTCACCGTGTGTCTTACAAATCACGGGGACGAGCTGTGTCCTCACATTACCAGGTACTGGGTGCCCAGTAGAGGGTCCCAAGAACATCGAATATGCAGCTGTGGGAACACTGACATCTTTCATAGGCGTCAAGATCCTTAAAAACATGGTCTTTCTTCTCCATGTACAAGGGTCCACAGCAGTATCAGGGCACACAGGGCCAACATCTTCAGGTCACAGGTCATGCCTAATGGCCTCAGGCACTGCTGTGTCAGCTGGAGGGGCCAACTGACCTCAGATAGCCGAGGTTCCAGCTTCCTCAGAACAAATGACAGTTTTGTGAAGCCCACAGACACCTCTGCAGTGAAGTAAGGCCTGTTACCTTGAACAGTGGGTGTGACAAATGGCATTTCCAGCCCTAGGCATCCATGGAGTGGGCTGGCAGGGCCTGCCTCTGTGCTGGGAGGAGGGCATGTAGGGAAGGGTTGGGGGGCAGGGGGGCCAGGCTGCTTCAGGCCCACAGCCCCTCACAAAGGTGCACATGGTGCAGCTGCCCTGAGAGCCCCAAGGTGACATGGCCCCTGCCTGGAGAACGGTCTGGGACTGGGCAGTGCTTGTCCTGCTGCAGAGCAGCCACCCTCTGACAAGAGCGGGAAGGACTTGCTGCTGTGTGGGGCCCAGCCCACTGTCTCCTGACCAGGCCCAGGTTGTCCAGGACATCTCGTCTGCTGGGCAGGGGTGAGAGCCCAGGGTGTGCCCATCCATGTGGCTTCAAGGAGACTGGGGTGTGAGGCAGAGTCTAAATGGGACCGACGCCCCGGGTGAGGGGTTGGGCGCTCACCCTGCATCCGTGCATTGCTGCATGCTCCCTGGGCTGAGGGCCAATGTCCCTGTAGCTTCTCAGTAGCTTTGGAGGAGCCCCGTCAACCTGACCCAGCATCCGTCAGAGGGACCCAGCCATGATGTGGAAAGAGGCCTGGTGTCCCCAACGGGGTGCCGCCTTCCCCGCACAGAACATCATTATGGGCAGCAGTGACCCCAGGTCCCGTGAAGCTGCTCTGGGGGTCTGTGTCTTACTCTCTGTCCTTGTCGGTGTCCCCCTTCTGAGCATTTCTCTATGGATTCATATGTGGTCATTTGCTTCTGGCCTGTTTTACTTAACATAATGTTTATTAATTAGCATGTACTAATACTTCGTTCCTTTGAGTGACCGAATAGTCCCATGCAGTACGGATGGTCCACAAGGCATTTCTCCCTTCAACAGCAGATGGCTATTTGAGTTGTTTCGGCTATTTGACTATTACAGTACTGCTGCTGTGAACAAAGTGCAGAAGGTTTGAAACAGTCTCGAGTAGCATGGGAGAGAGAGTCGAGCTAACAAATAGTGACCTTAGCTCTGTTTCTTGTGTTTACTGTTAGGAAGCACTGGGCAATCATTCTTGGAATGAGTGCGTGAATTATTTCCAGGTAGTGCTGGGCCAACAATGAATTTCTTCCTAATGCCAGTGGACTTGTGGGATTTAATCCAATAGTGATCAGTCACCTGTAGGAAGGTGTTTCTGGGACACCTATAATGACAGGAAGTAGGACAGAGACCTCTGGGAAAGGCAGAAATTCTTCCTATTTGGGCTTTTGCCCATTAGAAAGAATTACAGGGGATGGGATGGGACCTCTTTGAAGTGGGTCTTTCTAAGTATCACTTACCTGATAGATCATGAAATCTGTCTCGACAGTCAGGGGAAAAAATGAAAACAGGAACATGGTGGATGGATGAGTAAGGGGAATGAAAAGTGACCTGGAGTCAAGAAGATGACAAACTGAGGACATAAGCTATGAGAAGAGAGGCATGAGGTCAAAGGTGGAATGTCAGGGTGTACAATTGCAGATGCCACAGGGGCTCCTGATGGTAACTTCCAGGTGTTGCCACAGTAAGTGACCGGGAATGGAGGCAAAGGAGCCTAGGATGGGAAGACAGAGGACTTGAACGGCAGGGTTATTGACTCATCTATCCACGTGCACGTTGAGGTCCTCCACCGGTTCTCCACCTATGCAACTTCCTCACCCTGGGCCCCCTCCCACCTCTTGTCCTTCCCAGGCCTGCTCTAGACTCTGCATTCTTTCAGCAACCCCAAGCTTCAGACTCCACAGGCTCAATGGCATAACTCTGAACGAGAAAATACAAGTAGAGTAAGAGGGCTGTCGTGGACATCCACTTTCTGTTTTTATTCTGACACCTAGCATTCACAAATTTTTCTGGAAAAAACTGTCGCAAGCGTCCTCTAGGAAACTCACCTTATTGTTGAGTCCCAGTCCGTACAAATGGAGTTTGCCTTCTCCCTTTAACGCACCCGTGTTTTAAAGGAGAGACGTGCGTGGTCATGGTGAAAAAGAGCATTCCCTACCGGTCCATGGTGAGCCCCCAAATATCTGAAACCCTGGGGCACACTCCAGGACTGACCTCTGGGTCATGAGCTGCAGGTGTTCTGGGGGATGCTGCCATGGCTCTGCCAAGCCCATGAAGATCA